>JANAVB010009798.1:4384508-4478122 GCA_029216955.1 Iris pallida
AAAACTTTGAAATCAGAGCGCTGCATATGGGGGGTTGGGCCGGACACGCGGCCAGGGGGCGTGCGCGTGGTCCAAGGCGGCGGACAGATCGAGGAATTGATGGAGGGAGTGGGGCGCACGGCTCGAGGCCTCGCCCCCCCCCCTGCGGAGCTCGAGGCATAGCCGACTGGCGGTGGAGGCTAGGGCGCATCGCGGCCGACCGGCGAAGAAGGCTGGGGCCGGTTGTTCCGACGGATCTAGGGAAGGGTGGGGTGCCATCGATTACGGGGAGAGACCGCCTACGTCTGCCGGGAGGTGGCGACGGACTGGAGAGCGTGGAGGGGTGGAGGCCCGTAGGCGGGAGAGCGTGGAGGGGGAGGGGGTTGAGGGAGGGGGAGAGCATGTAGGGGCGTGGAGGCCAGTAGGCGGGACTCCGGCAAGGGAGCCGGAATGGAGACCCTGGGGGAGGGGGAAGGGTGGGCTCGGGGGCTGAGGCTCGACGGCGTCCACCAGATCGGGGGGTAGGGAAGAAGAGCCAGGGGAAGGAGCGGAGTGCGCGGCCGCCGGAGACGGGAGGGAGCGACGAACCGTGACCGGAGAGAAGGGTGGGGGTTGGGTGCCGCCGTAAGGAGATGGGCGGCAGACAGAGCCTACCACCGCCTGCGGGGGGCTCCCCCAGCATTAGGCGGAGGGACCGCCTTAGATCTCCGAGGAGTGGGGTAGGACGTGGGCGGCGCTGGGGTGCACCCACCGCGGGGCGGCTGTCCTCTGTTCCTGCGCAGCCGCCGAGCCCACGACGGAGGGGCCTCCGATGAAAGGGGGCAACGGCGAGGTGTGAGGCCGGGACCGATCTGGGGCGCCAGCGCTGGTAGGCCACTGGAGCGAGAGAAAGGCGGCCGTCGGGTGCCGCTGCTGCTGGTGGGGTATCGGCCACGACAGGGGGCGGAGAGGAGGGGGCGCCGGGGGTGGGGTGGACGCCGTGAGGGGAGGCGCTTCTGCCCGGCCGTGTGAGGAGCGCAACCGGCGGATGGGCGGTTGGACGACGGGGAGAGCCGTAGCGGCGACGGGCGAGACCGTCGGGGAGCCCATCTTCGACCGTGGCGCCGGTGCCGATTACGACGACGACGTCGAGGAAGAGTGGGAGGGTGCGGGAGAGATAGGGGGGCGAGGGGGCCGGTCGACGAAAAAACCGGCGAGTAGGGGGGAGACACCACTGAGGGGCAGGCCAGGCGGGCCCGGCCGAGCTGTGGGTGGAGATCCTCCGCTTGGCCCGAGCTGTGGGTGGAGATCCACCCAGGGGGACGAAGCAACCGAGGCCTGCCGCTGGGCCGGGGAGGCCGATCGGATAGCCCACCCCCATATCCCGACGAGGGGGGCGGGTGGCGAGGAGAGGGCCACCCGCCCGCTGCCTCTTCCTATGCTCCATCTTCTATATATATATATATATATATATATATATATATATATATATAATATACACTAGTCATAACCCGTGCCCATAGGGCATGGTTCATTTAAGGTATATTCCCCCTCAAAATCTTGGACCCCCAATTTTAAACGAACAATAATAATTATGAGGCCCCCATCTAAATATTAAATCCCAACCACTGCTGGATGTGAATTTTATTTGGATTCCCCATAAAACTCCACTCTCAATAATGCTCATCCACAACCATTATGAGTACAAACCCCACTCTTTGGATTCTCCATAAAACCCCACTCTCAATAATGCTCATCCACAACCATTATGAGTGCAAACCCCACTCTTTGGATTCCCCATAAAACTCCACTCTCAATAATGCGCATCCACAACCGTTGATTCACCAAGATTAAATCCCAACCACTCTTTATCTTGGCACAGTCAGCCCTAGGATTCAAAAACCTTTGTGTTTTGTATAAGATATATATATGTATATATATGTATATATATATATATATATATATATATATATATATATATATATATATATATATATATATATATGTGTGTGTGTGTGTGTGTGTGTGTGTGTGTGTGTATATATAAATATATATATTGTATATGTGTATTTATATATAAATATATATTACATATATATGTATATGTGTGTATATATATTTATCTATATATATACATAGGTATTTATGTGTGTGTATATATATATTTGTATAATAGATTAAGAAAAAGAAAAGAAATAAAATAAGCTAGGCCCAGCCAAACCAAGCTGGGCCCAAGCCAACCAAACCGAGCCCAGCTGAAACAGCAGCCCAGCCCAATTGAGCATCAATGAACACCCAAACGGGCCAAACCCGATTCCCCTGTAAACACTCAGCCATATATATATATATATTGATATATATATGGAGAGAGCGCGATCGAGAGAACAAAAACCCGAAGACCAAACCCTAAAGGAACCTACGCCGCCACCACACGCCACCCCGGGTGGCCACCCCGACGGTCGTGCATCGCCGGAGGACCGCCGGTGGCCGGCCGCGCACCCGCGAACAGAGCAGCAATCAACAGCAGCAGCTCGACGAGGGTGCGACTTTGCATCGCCGTATCTTCATCTTCAAGTAGCCATTTTCCGATTCGACTTCTCAGGTTTGTCGACAACCCTACCAACTACATACCCCAATAAATAGATCAAAATCAAACCTCTTACAACCCATGGGAAAGCGGACCAAAGTTCATTAAATAATTGGCTCAAAACAGAGCACAATCCAATCCCCGACCACGAGTTAGAAGGAAATTTCCCGCCAAACCATCACCAGTTTTGAATTTGTGTTTAAAGAGATTTATAGACAACTTGTAGAAGATTATAACCCATCTCGCAGAATTTGAAATCATTGAATGACCGATCAGAAAATAGATTTCAAAGTTAGAGAAAACCTTTTTCAAAAATATTAAAAATATTGAAAATCCTTCGATACGACGTGCGTCCCACCAAACCGGGCGACGTGGTCGCGAAACGAAAGCATCGAAAGGTGCGTAACGGCTTCATGGACGTGTGAGCTTTGACGGAATTCAAATTGGTCGCGTGTGCACGACGAATTTGATGCGTATCCGTCAAAATTTATCGTATCGGCATCTGTGTAAATTACTTTGTGCACGTTTGTCAGATCAAGACGAAACTTGTGCCAACATGACCGTATCATTTTTTTGGTCCTGTATGCCAAGTTTGGTTCAATTTTGAGATAGTTGATCGGATTGCCGTGTCGCGGGCCCCACGATCCGATTCAAGCGACGATTTTGCGCACGGCCCACCGGAATCCAAAATTGGACATACTGTTGGGTTCGTATCATCAAAACGAATCCGTAGACATATAGTTTGATGACTTTAGAGACCATTGACTCTGGTACATTTTTTGGTGCAAAGCGAGTCCAACGACGGACATCATTTTGGCCCAAAATTACCGTTTTGCCCCTGTGTCCAGAATTGGACTTAAGAACAGGCAATCCTAGCTAATTTGACTATTCTGAGACTGTTGGCATTGTCTATTTCAGCTTTCGGAGATAGTTGTGATGATTTGGACTTTATGGCTTAGTAGTTGACTATATTTGTGGGATCTGCGTGCAACCTCCAGGCAAGATACCTTGCCTCCCTCTACAGTTTATTTACATACATATTTTTATTATTATATAGTTTTACTAGTTGATTATTGACATGTGAGTTGTACATCATGCATGCTAGTATATATTTAGTCCTTGTTTATAGTTAGCTTTGTAGTTCATATTAGATAATTGTATATATAGTTCTTGTTCATAGTATACTTCGTAGTTCATATTGGATTGGTTCTCCCATGTATCTTGATTGGGTCGTGTCGTGTCATCACTATACTTGGACTGAGTCGCATCGTATCATAGGATGAATGAGTCATAACGGAACGGCTGTGCCTTGAATTCTTGAAGCTAACCTGCGAGTCCACACCAGGGACGAGGGTTAGTAGTTATCTGTATATTGATTCCTGAAGCTAACCAGCGAGTCGACACAAGGGGTGAGGGTTAGTAGTTATCTGAAGCTAACCTGCGAGTCCACACAAGGGGCGAGGGTTAGTAGTTATCTGAAGCTAACCTACGAGTCCACACAAGGGACGAGGGTTAGTAGTTATTGATCCGCACCTGCGAGTCCACATTAGGGACGAGGGTGATGCTAGCCTGCGAGTCCACACTAGGGACGAGGGTTAGTAGTTGATCAAACTTGCGAGTCCACACTAGGAGCGAGGGTTTGAGTATTCGATTTGGTTATCCGTTGACATCGTGATATCGTGTTCTCTTATTCTTCTCCAGCAGTTCGGTTATGCGTAGTATTTTTTCCAGTCGTGTATAGTCGTATTTTCGTGTTGATTGGTCTTTTCTGTTTATTTTCCTATATTTTCTTTATTGTATGATAAACTGCTAAATAGGTATGTTTTTATGTATCTTGCTATGTCTCCTGAGGACCTGATGATCTCTTCAGGTTAGTTTATTGTGTGGCGTTAGTTAGCAGCTCTGGATGGCGGATGATTATGACACTTGTGGGGTCCAGATGATTATGATATTACTTGCGGGATTCAGGTATTAATACCATGTTTATTATCCAGTTTATCCAGCTCATGTTTCCCTTTTATTTTTATGATATATCTTGTTTCTTGATTCAGTTGATAGACTCATGGTATTCTTAGAGTCTAATCGGACATGTATGCTAGTGGGCTGCAGACTACGACCCATAGTATTCATTCATATTTCGTATTTTTATTGTGGATTGAGATATAGATTTGTATTGCCATGATTTGGCAGCTTACCCTAGCCGTAACAGCGTTTACGTATTCGAGAGGGGCTGGAGTCCGCTCAATACGTAGCTGGCTTGCTCACGTGCTCGCGTTCGAAAAGCGGGAGTGGGTCGTGACAAGTTTTAGTTGAAAAATCCCATGATAAATATACTGAGGATGAAAAGAAAAAGGCCAGTCTTGATGCACGTACTATTAACGCTTTATTTTGTGCTTTAGACAGAACTGAATTTAACAGGGTGTCGACTTGCACAACATCAAATGAAGTGTGAAAACTTTTCGAAGTAACCCACGAAGGAACAACACAAGTCAAGGAGTCAAAGATCAGCAGACTTACTCAAGAGTACGAGGCGTTCAAGATGAAGCCAAATGAATCCGTCACTCAGATGTTTACGCGATTCCTGGATATTGTAAATCCTTTGTCTTCATTAGGCAAGGAATATAGTAACCATGAGAAGATTCACAAACTTCTACGAGCCCTTACAAAGAACTGGATTCCAAAGGCTACAACAATCATTGAAGGAAACGACCTCTCAATAATGTCTCTGGAAACACTCATGGTTAAGCTACTCACTCACGAGTTGGAACTTCAAGATTTTGAAGATGCTACACTAAAGGAGAAGTCAATTAAGTCGATCGCTTTGAAGGCTCAACATAGAAGAACTGTCGAAAATAATTCTGACGACAGCGACTCTGACTCTGAAGATCAAGCTCTTCTGGTAAGGAAATTTAAGAAGTTCATGAGATTCAACAGAAGAACAAAAGACAGCAACAACAACAACAACGAGGAAGATCCTATTTGCTACGGATGTATGAAGAAAGGACATATAAAGAAAGATTGTCCAACAGCATCATCATCAACAAGAAAAAGTAGCAAATATGACAAAGGCTACCTGAAGAGATCTACATCAAGGAAGTACGTCAATACAAGCATATGGCATGAAAGAGAAGCCAACGATTCAGAAGATGAATAATCGGATGACGCTGCAAATGAATGCTTGATGGCTTGCGATCAGGTAATAACTAATCCTCTGTTTGATCCTTATGATGATTTCACCTTTGAACAATTAGGAGAGGCTTTCAGTGACATGTTAAATGACTACAGAAAACTGCATAGTAAATATAAAACCTCTAAGAAGGTACTCAAAGAGTACAAAGGTGAGATAGGAAGACTTACCGACCAACTAGCTGTGTTAGAAATAATAATTCTTCTATTGAATCTGGTGAGCTTTCTTCTATTAAGCTGTTGTTACACGAGAATACCAAGTTATCCGAAGAAAAAGACCAAACTATCATCCAGGTAAAGGAAGACCTATCTAAGGAGAGAAATAATCTCCAGTATACACAAGTCAGAATGGAAATGACTATACTAGATTATATGACACCTCCAAAAAGTTAAAAATTAGTTTAGAAAAACGGCCAGAAGTTGCTGCTTCCTATTCTAACACGTGTCAATTACCGAATCATCGGAACACACCCAAACCAAACACTGTCAGACCAAACCATACCAAACCTATGCCTAAAAAGACTAATAGGCATGCATTTTCTATACTAGAAAACCAAAATCTACCAATCATGCACCCCATACAACTTTCAACACTGAACATGCAAAATGTCATTATTGTGGCCTCATTGGTCATATATCCTCTACATGTAGAATCAAAAAGTTAGTAGATCTAAATGTTTATGCATGGATACCAAAAACTAACATGTCAGGACCCTACAAGAAATGGGTACCAAGAGTTTTATCTACAAACTGTTTTGTAGGTGGAACGCCCTTCACATGCTAGAAGCAAATGGATACTCGACAGCGGTTGCTCACGACACATGACCGGTGATGCATCATTATTCGCAACACTGTCGAAGAAGAATAAAGAAGGATACATCTCCTTCGGTAATAATTTGAGAGAGTACATAATCGGTATCGGTGACATTGGTAAGGCTCCCTATCTTGTGATTAAAGATGTCTGTCTAGTTACCGAGTTAAAACATAATCTGCTCAGCATAAGCCATTTAGCTGATCACAGTTATGGTATTAACTTCGTCAAAGACAAATATACTATAGTTGATAGCTCAACTGGTAGTACTATCTTTGAAGGTATCAGGAAAGACAACATATATATTTTTTATCTGTTAGAAGATGCTAACAAAGCAGGTAGATGCTTGATGGCCAAGAGCATTGAGAGTCAACTATGGCATATGAGACTCGGTCATACAAATATGGACACAATTTCAAAACTATCCACAAAGAAGTTGGTACGTGGCTTACCGGACATATCTTTCAAGAAGGATACTGTATGTAGTGAATGTGAAAAGAATAAAGCTACCCGATCCGTCTTTAAATCCAAGAACACTGTAAGTACCACTAGACCTCTACAATTGTTGTGTATGGACTTATTTGGACCTAGTAGAATTGCTAGTCTAGGTGGTAAGTTATATGTATTTGTTATTGTAGATAATTTCTCTAGATACACATGGGTATATTTTCTTGCACGCAAGAACGATGCTTTGTCAGAATTCATCACCTTTTACAAGAAAGTACAGAATAAAAAAGGTTTCATGATTACTCGTATTCGTAGTAATCATGGCGGCAAATTTGAGAATGTAGAGTTCAAGCAATTCTGTGACACACACGGTTATTTGCATGAGTTTTCCTGCCCTAGGACTTCACAATAAAATAGATTTGTGGAACGTAAGAACAAGACTCTATCTGAAATGGCTAGAGTAATATTTAACCAGTTTAGTCTACCTAGATACTTTTGGGCTGAAGCTGTCAATACAGCATGCTATATTCTCAATAGGGTTCTAATTCGAGCTATATCGAAGAAGACTCCCTATGAGTTATGGTTTGATAGAACACCCACTGTTTTTTATTTCAAGATATTTGGTTGTAAATGCTTTATTCTTAATACTAAAGAAAACCTGAGTAAATTTGATGAAAAGGCCGATGAAGGTATCTTTTTAGGTTATACGGCAAAGAGCAAAGGGTACAGAGTCTTCAACAAGAGAACCAAGATCATCGAAGAATCAATTAATGTCAAGTTTGATGAACTAAATCAACATTTAGACGATAACGATAATGAAGACGTGAGTACACCAAGTACAGCTACTGTAAAACCTTCCTCCAAAGGTACAGAACCTTCACACCAAGCACCAGCTGAGTCTTCAAGCAAAGAAGCCGGAACCAGCAATCCTGAGGATATGCCAAAAGAGATGATATTCTTGGCAGATCATCCAAAGGACTTGGTAATTGGTGAGATTACCAATGGTGTAAGTACTCGTTCCTCTAATAAAGATATAGCTTCTTGTGTTGCTTTTGTTTCACAGCTTGAACCCAAAATATTGAAGAAGCATGTAGTGATAATTTTTGGTTAGATGCTATGCAAGAGGAATTAAACCAATTCGAACGGAATCAAGTTTGGGAACTTATTCCCAAGCCCATTGATCATCCGGTCATTGGCACCCGTTGGGTATTCCAAAACAAACTGAATGAGAATGGTTTAGTGACTCGTAATAAGGCTCGACTTGTAGCTCAAGGATACAATAAAAAAGAAGGTATCGACTACGATGAGACTTATGCCCCAGTTGCGAGATTAGAATCCATTCGCATGTTATGTGCATTTGCATATTTTCATAATTTTAAGTTATTTCAAATAGATGTTAAAAGCGCATTTTTGAATGGTTTTATAAAAAAAAGTTTATGTAGCTCAACCTCTAGGTTTTACTGATTTCAAAAATCTTGATTATGTTTTCAAGTTGAAGAAAGCCTTATACGGTTTGAAACAAGCCCCTCGTGCTTGGTACGATCGTCTAAGCTCTTTTCTACTTGACAACAGTTTTTCAAAGGGGAAGGTTGACACTACACTGTTTATAAAATCTTTAAATAACAATCTTCTTTTGATTCAAATTTATGTAGATGATATTATTTTTGGATCCATTGATGAATCTCTTTGTCAATTTTTTTAAAGTATATGCAGAATGAGTTTGAGATGAGCATGATGGGAGAGCTGAAATTCTTTCTCGGACTGTAAATAAAAAAAACCAATAATAGGACGTTCATAAATCAAGCAAAGTACACAAAAACTATTAAAGAAGTTCGACCTGGAAGCAGTCAAACCACTTAGCACTCCAATGGCGACTTCAACCAAGCTTGTTATTGATGAACAAGGCAAACCCGTCGACATACGTAAGTATCGAGGTATGATCGGTAGCTTACTGTACTTAACTGCTAATCGACCAGACATTATGTTTATTGTTTGCTTGTGTGCATATTTTCAAGCTAATCCTAAGGAATCACATCTGTGCACAGTTAAGCGTATCTTCCGATACCTTAAAGGCACTTCTTCTGTCGGCTTATGGTATCCTAAAACCACGTCATTTGACCTAACCGGTTATTCTTATGTTAATTTTATCGGATGCAAAGTAGATAAAAAAAGTACCAGCGACACATGTCATTTCCTAGGAAAAGCCCTAGTCTTTTGGTTTAGCAAAAAGCAAAATTTTGTCGCATTATCAACAACTGAAGCTGAGTATATCGCCGCAGGATGTTGTTGTCCACAAATTTTGTGGATGAAGCAAACTTTAGAAGACTTTGGATTGCATTACACACACATACCCATTTTTTGTGATAACACTAGTTCTATTAATTTGACTAAGAATCCAGTATGTCATTCTCGTACTAAGCATATCGAGATTCGTCATCATTTTCTTAGAGATCATCAATAAAATAGAGATATAGACCTTGTATACATAGACACACAGAATCAATTGGCTGACATATTCACAAAACCTCTAGTGGAAGATCGTTTCAATTGTTTACGTCGAGAATGAGGAATTTTAAATGTCAATAATATTAATTAATTTTGTTTTATTAATTAATTTATTCAATACTCAATAACTGTTTTTGAGACAAGCCTACAAAGAGTCTGTCTGTCACCACGACTACGGTCGAAGCGAAGCGGTACTTAATTGTTCCCCGGTAAACTCCCGTTAGCTGGGACAGTACTCCTACAGCTAATCTGAAACAGATACTGAGTAAAAAAATTAATTTATAAAATAATATTAATTATATTATTTGTAGTTTAAATTTACTAAACTTTGAATAAAATATTTGAAACGAGTTGATGAAAAGGATATGGCCCACAAACTTTAAAAAAAATAGGAGAACCCTAAGTAAATTTAGCCCGAGTTCGGTCCGAATTCGGCCAGAGTTCTGTTGATGCTGTATGTTTTTAAGTCACAACCCGAGGCCTTCTCCTATTCATCTCTTCCAAACTAATTCATCACAGCAGCAGCAGCCGAAGAACCCCCTAACCCTAGCTATTCTCCACTCCCTTTCTTCCAATCTACGTGGAGATTTTCATCCAAAATTTGGATTCGTGCGGAGACTCACGTCCTCTACAACATACTTGATTCTCGGAAGGTATAAATCCTTCTCTTCTCCACTTTCAAATTCTTAGGGTTACTTAGTTTTGGGAAAGAATACCTAAGGGATTCAATCCTTTCAAGAGGAAGAAGACCAATGCCAGTGAAGAGGCATCGTCTTCTGATCCGAACATGGATTCCCTCTTTTTCTCGGTCCAATCGGGTGACGGCGTGTCTGATACGTTTTACTTCAAAACTCATGACCAAGCATTGCTTTGGTATGCCGACTTTGCTATACGTACTATATGCACAGGCGCTCCGATTAAATGGACTGTATTTCCTGATCACCGTCCTTTCTTTGAGGCATTAGGGTTACACCATCTCGCTACCCTATAATTTCCTATAGCTACTAATGCCCTTAGACTGTTATATTGTAACTTCGTATTAGACACTTTTACCATAAAAACTCGTGTTGGCGGGATCGATATCGAGTTCGATGATGTATTGCTAACAAAAATCCTTGGTATTCCAAATGAAGGTGCCCCGTTCGATAACATCACCGACTTTGACTTTCTCGAGGGCACGACTCTTGTTAGTTTCAAGAATAAGCTTTGTGCACCCGCACGTACTCGTCCTGGAAAGTTTAAGGCCAATAACTTGAACTTGTTTAACTACGAGTTACATTGCATCATCTATTCCACTATTCTTTCAAAACCTACTTCAAAAGATGATGTCACTGCACTAGAACCCTCTGCCCTCTATCACATTCTTAAGGGAATTCCTTTTTCTGTCCCTAAGACTATCATCCAGATGATGGATAGATGTCGCGAAAGAACACAATCTCTCTTATGCGATGCTTATTCCACGCATCTTTCAGTATTTTGACATAGACTTATCCACTTGCGCTCTGGGCCCTGAGCCCAAGTTTCTCAAGCTTTCTCGTCGTAGCATTGCCACTGTTCCTCCACCTCCTACACCTGCTCCTACTGCACCTGTTCCTCCTCAGACTTACCCTATGACTTTTGAGGGTATTCATCAGCACCTTTCGGATCTGTAGAGTTTCTTTGTTGACACTTCCAGGGAACATGAGTTTCGTGACGTGACTCGGTTCCAGGCTATTGCCAACTTATTTGTCGATCTCAGATTTGCTCAGACAGGTCATTCTGTTAGCTCTCTTCCTAGAGACCCTTCTGTATCTAGTTACCGCATTGATGATGAGGTGGTCCACTCTCTGTTCCAGTCAGGGAACGCTTACGATTGGTATCGTACTTCTGGTGCTACTCCACACACCTCTGGAGCTGGCACATCTGGAGCTGGTCCATTCGGACATGGTGGACATGCTGGCACTGCAAATAATGATGATGACGATGAGGATGATATATGATTTGTCATACTTTTGAGACTGATGTTATTGTCTTTGTTTACTTAGAAATGCTCCGACATTCCAAGCTAGTATCAGTACTCTTATTTGGTTATGATTTGTGACTTTTTTTTGTCTGATGGGCATGTTCTTTGGTTTCTTCAGCATTTTATTCAGTTTAGCATTTCTCATAGCATTATCTTTTATTTATGCTTCCATTTACACTGCCTGTGAAATATTCTGCTTATCATATTTCTTTCCTGTCTGTGACATTTATACCATGCCTATGATAAATGTTTTTATATATCCATATTTTTGTGTTTCTTCACTGATTATTACTTATGCATATATTGCGGGGGAGCTTTCTCTTTTGCAATTATTTCGCTAAGTGACAACGGGGGAGAAATAAGATCTAACATCTTCATGAATACAGGAATAATTTTTTTGGTACATTATCTCGGTACATTTTGTTTTGATAAAGACCAAAGATGTTATATCGGTCAAGGTTTGTCAATTATCAAAATGGGGAAGATTGTTGGCCCATTGGTTATGGTCAAATCTGATTTTAATAATTGATCAAACTCTGTCTCGATATACGAAATAACTCAGATATTTACTCAAAATATTTTGGACACTGATCAAGATTAGATATCTACTCAGTTCAAGACCGAAGCTATGTTTGCCACTCGAGACTGTATTTCTTTATGCATGTACTTTTTACATTTATTGAATCTAGGAACACATTATACACCGAGTTATACTGGCAAATAGGCTATCCAAATTCGTTTTCAAAATTGACCTATCATTTTCAAAATTGACCTATGTTTTGAAAAATATCTCTTATTTACAAAAGCTTCTGAAGGATTTCAAAAAGTCCAAAAATATTTTTCTTAAAATAAACCTGACCAACCCTGACAGAGTTCGGCCAGAGTTCGACAAACGTGAACGTTATATGAACGTTGGTTTTTGAACTTGGTCTCCCTTCAGTTGTGGTTTGTAACATAGAATCCTGTCTGAATTCTGCCCAAATTCTGCCAGAGTTTTGCCTTTGGAAAAACTATAAATAGAGAGGAATTATGATCATTTCAAATCACTCATTCACTTTCATCTCTTCTCTTCTCTTCTAAAGCTTACGTTTCTTCCAAAGAGTTTTCTAAAATCTTTTATTTTCAAATCCCATGCCAGTTACAATTTTCTAGTCAATTTGTCGGTACGGTACGGTCTAGAAGATTTCAGAGAAATTATAATCAGAGGCTTGATTGAAGAAAGACTCTTCAAAACTGAAGTTGCTCGAGTTCTTCGTATCAAAGCTCGCGTCTGTAGAAGTTGCAAGGACTTCGTATGAAAACTTGCAAGATTTTTCAATAGTGGATTCAACTGGAAGCTAGAGTTCTTCCGACTGGACTAGTCCCCACAAGAGGAAAACTAGTATAAATCTCTGTGTTTGCGTTTGCCTTCTGATCTCTTATCTTTACAGTTATTACTTTGTGATTATTATTATTTCTGTGATCTAACTGCTAACAAATTTTTAATTAGCAATATTCCGTTGCCTACTCTATTCACCCCCCTCTAGAGTATTCTACTTTACGACTTCGTTCCTACAACACTTGGGTGCAAGCGACTCTATCGGTTATTGTCTTGCTTTTAGTTATTTTCTCTTGCATTGACTTAGTCTAGTGACCACCCATTGTTGATGAGGTATTGGTATATCTCAAACGGCCTTGATACTTGCTTTACCATGTGTTGTGAGTCACATGTAGGAAATGTACTCGCATAGTCGGCTGGCCACCGATACGTATGAGGCATGAGACGGTTAGGAGTAACTGCCAATAGAATTTCATGCTAGTAGACTTGGCAGTTACTAGATGTTTTTTGAGTCATGGATGTGACCCTACTAGCCATTGGGTGGGGAGAACAGTTCCTTAACGTATGGGCCACGTATGTACTTTTCTATTCCTCATCCTACTGGCCTCTGACATTCGAGGAATATTATGCTTTGAGTCCCTGGTATCCTGGTGGGACCATACCTGAGTTCCTGCAGCCAAAGTGCCCATACGTTGAAGGTTTGTTCTTAACTGCATTATGACTGTAGAACTAGTAGGCACCCTATTTGCATTCATCTTTTTTTCATATTATATATCACAGTTTATATGGCATGGTAATTTCTTGTATCTTGTTACGTCCCTCTGAGGACCTGGTTATCTCTCCTGGTTTAGACGAGTTTCCACAGGAGTACAGAGCGGTACTGGATCCATTTTACATTGATGACGAGGCAGTTCCTACTGATTTCTAGTCTATTCCTTATTTGAGACATTAGTGGATATTTTTATATCTCTTTCCTCTATATTTTGTGGTGGTTGGACTCCGATCTTATGAGACTATTTCTATAGCTGTTTGGAGTGAGTATGTTCACCCGGCTATCTTTTGATACACTCATTTATTATCTGGACTTTACTATCTTCTGTGTTGAGCTGTGATGAGATTAGATTATATTATTCTGGCCTGTGATAATTTATATTACAACTTGTGTACGTATACGAGGGCTCCATATATTGGAGTATTCTTCGTATATGTGCAGCTGGCATGTCTACATGCTCGGTCCTAAGTATTTTGGAACTGGGGCTTACACTGTCGGCGTGAGACATGCTGCTGTGTGGACGGCTGTGTCGGTGGCAGAGATACGAATTTGGTAGGATTTGGTTGGCCGGCGCGTATAGATGCATAAGCATTCTTATGCGTCCACAGGTGCCTGCCTGCTCTATATAAAGAGCACCACTCTTTAGTATTGTAAACGAGAAGAGAGAGAAAATCGAGGGCCACAAATCTACTCCAGCGGGTCTATGTGCCTCCCTCCATCCGCAGCAGCAGCAACAATAATAGCAGCAGCAGCCTATGGGCACATAGGTTTTTTCTTTCTTATTTTGAGTTTCGAAGTCTATCCAAGGGTGACGAAGAGCGTTCCAGAGGTTCATTCTTGAACTTGCTGGTTCTTGAAAGCAGATCGGGAGTAGGCCGAATCTTGCTTTAAGCAACGGTGACTTATTTACCCCAGCGAGGAGTTTCTCTTTGTGCTTTCTTCTGCTGTTTTTGTTCTTTCTCGTTGTAGTGTCTGCGAACGTAAAGAGAAGAACAATTTTCCATTAGTTGATGTATTTTGCATTTTTTTGAAGTCAGTTTGTAACCGTTCTTAGTGCTTCATTTGAGTTGGCTAGAGTGCAGACATTTTGTCTTGCCAAAAACTCTATGTCTCTCTTGGTGTTGGCAAGAGTACAGACTTTGTCTTACCGAAACTCTTGCGTACCTTGGATCTCTTCTATCCTTAGATCACTTCGGGACTAATAATCTCAAAACAAGATAACAAAAGGAATGGAGACCAAGCGTTCAAGTCTTCTCAATACAAGTTTTCACAAACTTGAGAAGTTTGACGACGAACACTACAATATTTGGAAGAGAAATTTTTTCCTGAATCTTCAACTTGTCAATGTTGCCTACGTGTTGACAGATCTAGAACCTACCATTCCGAAGATAGAGGTGAACTTGCTTCGGTGTTGCTATGACCAAGTATGCCAAGTGGAAGAAAGACAATGAGCTCTGTAGGTTGTTGATCCTGAATGCTATGAACGACTCGATGGTAGAGTCCTACAACAAGAGGGAGAAAGCTAGAGATGTCTAGGAATCTCTAGAGAAGCACTACAAGACTGATGAGAAGATATCCAAAATCCATCTCATTAAGAAGTTCTTCAACATGCAATTTGAAGATGGAAAGACCATGCTTCCACAAGTCAAAGATTTTTTGAAGCTGCAAATGAAGTTGGAGGAAGAGGGTATGAAACAAGAAGACAAGTTCATGGTGGGTGCGATAGTCATCAAACTTCCTCTGAGCTGGTCCTCTCGAGATCTCAGAATACGACAGCCATACCCCGTTGCATGGAGAGATGTGCCTTTTCCACCGCGGTGCAAGTCGTTCCATATCGATTCTTATGATGGGAAGACCTATGCTAGTCGGTACATGACTTACTTTGAAGTCACAACCGACCACTTGCCGTATAGTGATGCCATCCTCACACGACTATTCATCGGAGCATTGGAGGGGATCGCGTTCGACTGGTACCGTAACCTTCCCGACAACTGCATTCACTCTTTTGACGGCTTTAAGTACATGTTTCTAGAGAGATTCTACGAAGTGGGGCATGATGTGACGATGTCATCTCTCATGGACGTCGTTTAGTAAGAGAGGGAGCTCACAAGGAACTATATCGAGCGGTTCCGCCAAACCGTAATGAGATTGCCCCAAGGCAATCCCAAGAGCTCCTTGATTGAAATCTGCCAGAAGAAGCTGCTTCCTGCAATTAGCCTCTGGATGGGTGACGATCAGTTCAGAGATTGGACGACCTTCATCATAAGTGCTACCAACGCAGAAGCAAAATTGAAGAAGGCTCGCCAGTTGGGATTACACATCCCAGCTGGAGAAGATAAGGGCAGACGTCCTGGGTCCACCTCCAGCAACAATAACAGTGGCGCCACCACCAACCGAGACAGTAAGGGCAAACAGGCCATGGTCACTGATGCGACTCAGAAGCCCGAACAAAAACAGGCGGAAGGTTCGTGGCCCAAGATCAACTACTCATTTGAAGATAGTCATATCAAACCTATCTTCGACATGCTCCTGCAAGGGGGTAGGATTCAGCTCCCTCCACCAAGACGTGAGCCCCGAGCAGCAGAAATGGAGGATCCAAAATACTGTCACTTCCACTGCTATGTCCATCATGCCCCTCATGATTGTTTCCAATTGAAGCAGTACATTCAGAGTCTTATCGACTCAAAAGCTCTGTCGATAGATTTTGAAGAGGTTACCGTGGTGGCAAACATGGTATCTATTCAGTTTGGCGACTTCCTTCCGATAAGTACTCCAGACGGGGTAATACCTGTCCCTCGGGCAATGATGGAGGTTACTAATCTTCCACCTGTCCGGAACCAGACATCTGGATTGGTACCTCTCACTACCTCGAGAGGAGAGATCATGTGGGTACATCCAGACTTGGTGCTCGAAGTTACCCAGGGGGTGTCATCTCCTACCAACAAGAAGAATGGCAGGAAGTTTAGAGCCTGCCACACAATTTCAGCTGAAGCTGAAGAAGCTGCAGATGTTGTTACCCAGTCTGGAGCACAAGTCCATCCCGCACGGGATAGTCCATCCGAAGATCCTCAGCCAGCAACGTTGCCTCCCTCTGATGTTCCAAGGCCATCTCAGCCTCCACTGGCGGATAAGTCCAAGGCAAGGAAGACCCGCTTCGACAGGCCACTCCGCAATGATATACCTCAGGGACTGGAGAGACCTTACAACTTCGAAATATTAGCACAATTGGCTAATACGCCAGCAAAGTTGTCGCTATACGAGCTCCTAAGGCTCTCCAAGAATCTTCGTGTCGCATTGAGCGAAGCACTCCAGAATGCTGATGCCTACTTAGCTCAGGTCAAGCCTCCAGGGGAAGACACACCAACAGATCTACAGGGCGACAATAGCACAGATGCAATGCCCAATATCATATTTACCCCACAGGACATGTTGATCAAGTCCAATTTGCATGATCGCCCCTTGTACTACACTGGATACATAGGCGACATCAAGGTGGATCGGATGCATATCGACCCTGGCTTGCTAATAAACATCATCCCGAAAAGCCTGCTCCAACTTCTTGGCATCCCTATGCATCGGCTAGCAGCAACCAACACTGCCATTAGCGGTTTTAACTCAGGAAGAAGCTATCCCCTAGGGAAGATCCGGTTGAAGTGCCAGATTGGCAAACTGAAGACGAAAGTTACCTGCTACGTCATAGATGTAGACACCTCCTACAACATCCTCCTGGGACGTCCGTGGATACATGACTATACGATCGTGCCATCCACCCTTCACCAGTGTTTCAAATATGTCAGTAAGAATGGTTTCGTGAAGACCGAATTCATCGACATTGATCCCTTCAAAGGGGTTGAAGCTTATTACTTTTTCGAGGCTTGTCTATATGACGAATCCAGGAAACATATAACGGACGAGCCGGAAGACATCACAGGGCCAGAAGAACCCTTGAGAATTTGTCTCCAAGCCCACAAACCGGGCAAGGCCACACCACTTGTCGCAACCTTGCATAAAGAGGTGCTCGGTTCTCCTGCCACACCTACGCAGTTGGAACCAATGGTCATCCATCTCCCGAGATCCAACCAAGAGCCAAAACCTGTCATAGGACCAATGGTGATCCGGTTGCCAAAGACCAATCAAAGGCAACAGGAAGATGCAAGGCCCTCTGCAACACCGATGGTAATTCGATTACCAAAATCTACTACAAGGAGACCAGAAGACACAAAATCCCTTGCTGAGCCCATTGTCATCCGTCTTCCCAAGACGAGTCAGCAGCCAAGAGTCGATCCAACACTCTCAGGCAAATCAATACCTCAAGCAGAACCCCTGGTGGTTAAGCTGCCCAAGACAGCATCCTGACCTCTAAGCTCGTAGGGGGTAGCCAAGGAGGACGAAGAACTCGCCAAATACGTGGTTGCACAGGCGGATAGCCCCTCTCCTGATGATATAATCCTGGTGGATAAAATTCATTATTTTATCAATAAGATGCTGCCGTTAGACTATTCTAAGTATGATAAGCCTAATCTAACGTATGCCGCACGGGACTGTCTAGACGTGAGCTTGCACACACAGGTAACAACCGTTCGTACCCCGAATCGACTTGCTCCCATAAAATTTACTTCCTTTCCGGTCCCAAACAGAAGAGGATGGGATCACATAATCATCTTTGGCCGAAAAGAAGGTCCTCAATCTTTCACGCCACAAGAGTTTGACCTCAGACCCGACGCTGGAAGACTACCGCTCTACTTGTATAGTCCTCAAGCCAAGTACTTCATGCAAAAGCAGGGGTACGACATCGAGGCTACCTCGGGTCTGAATTATGGCAGTGGTCGACGACTGCCTCTACAGTCGTCGGCACCGACAGGGAAGCCTCAGGATCATTATCACAAATCCAAACGCGGCCTCGGATATGTTACTCCACCAATAATACCAGAAAGTTCTGACGAGGAATGCGAGTGGCACTCTCATTCGTCCGAGTCACCTATTTATTACTCCGATAGCAGTATTGGAGATATATTCAGACAGACATTATCTGCCAATATGACATCTGCTGATATCGAAGAAGAAGACAAAGACCTACTTGAACCACTTGAGTTGGAGCCGTAGGTCCAGCAACTAGATGCACAATGGGAGAAATGCTTTGAACTTTGCGATCCTTCCACTGAAGATGAGGTTATACAAGTTAACCTCGGCGATGAGTCCTCTCCAAAGCCAATCTTCGTTAGTAAAAGTCTAACAGTCGACGAGCGGGAGTCGTTGTTACAACTCGTCCGAGAATACATCGACGTCTTTGTCTGGAGCTATGAAGACATGCCAGGGCTAAACCCCGAGATTGTACTCCATAAGCTCAATATTTATCTGGACGCAAAACCAGTCAAGCAACAGCAGCGACGATTTCTTCCAGACATCATGAATTCCATCGAAGCAGAAGTAAACAAGCTTATAGCTAGCGGTTTCATCCGTGAAGAGCAGCACCCAGACTGGGTAGCCAACGTCGTGCCAGTCATCAAGAAGAACGAGAAAATCCGAATCTGCATCGATTTTTGCAATCTGAATACGGCAAGCCCTAAGGATGAATTCCTTCTTCCGATCACCGATATAATGATCTATAATACGTGTGGCTTCGAGCACATGTCCTTTATGGATGGCTTTTCAGGGTACAATTAAATCAAGATGGCTCATGATGATGAGAAGCATACATCATTCCGAACGTCGATCGACGTATATTGTTATACGGTCATGCCCTTTGGCCTGAAGAACGCCGGTGCTACATATCAACGGGCTATGAGTGTCATCTTCAGATATCATTTGCGCAAGACGGTGAAGTGTTATGTAGACGACATCGCCATCAAGAGCCGCACCAAAAACGATCATTTACATGATTTGAGAACAGTGTTCGACCCATACGGGCACACAATCTAAAGATGAATCCCACCAAGTCTTTTCTGGGGGTGTCCAGCGGAAAGTTCTTAGGATTTGTCATTACTTTCTGGGGCTTTCACATTGATCCCGACAAAATAAAAGCAATTTTGGAGATGAATCCACCAAAGAATCTCCGCGAACTCCGCGGCCTTCAGGAAAGACTAGCCTATATTAGGAGGTTTATATCTAACCTCTCAGGACGATGCCAACCCTTCACTCAACTCATGTGGAAAGGTGTCTCTTTTGTATGGAACGAGGAATGTCAGCGTGCCTTTGATGATATTAAGGAGTACCTGATGAATCCACCAGTTCTGGTAGCTCCGGTCGTCGGAAAGCCCTTCCTGCTCTATGTACGGGCAATGGAACTCCCTCGGTGCTCTGCTAGCACAGAATAATAATGCGGGACTTGAACAAGCCATTTACTATCTTAGCCGAATGATAGTAGGACCGAAACATAGGTATACTGCCGTGGAGAAGGAGTGCCTTGCCCTACTATTCGCCATTCAGAAAATACGACACTATGTGATAGTGCAGACCATCCATGTTGTTTCACGAGTTAATCTCCTTAGGATTCTCATGACCAAGCCAGGCGCATTCAGTTCTCGTCTAGCCACCTGGGCGATACTGTTATCCCCATACGACATAGTCTTTGTTCCGCAGAAGGCTATCAAAGGTCAAGCCCTGGCTGACTTTTTAGCAGCCCATCTAGGCTCAGAAATAGCCAGAATTTATGAAGAAATTCCTGATGAAGTCGTCGCCTCGAATATGACTTTACACGATGCTATTTGGCGCATGTTCTTCGACGGTGCTTCAAGAACGGGACCACAAGGTGATATCATTGCTGAAGTCGGGATGGTATTAATTTCTTCCTCCGGACTAGTAGTCAATCGGGCGTATTCTCTTACAGAACCCTGTTTGAACAACGTAGCCGAATATAATGCTCTAGTCATTGAACTCCAACTCGTAAAAGAAGTGGGGATCAGATACCTGGAAGCATATGGTGACTCGCAGTTGGTTGTTAACCAGATCCCGGATTCATACGAGGTTCGCAACAAGGACCTGATTCCCTATTATCAGACAGCAATTGCCATTATTACAACCTTGGAGGGGTTCTTTATAGAGCACGTTCCTAGGCTTCAAAATATCGAAGCCGATGCCCTGGCAGGTCTCGCCGCTTCCTTGGCACTCTCGAATAACACTCATCATCTAGTCGACATAATAGGCCATGAACTGATCTGCCCCAGGAACAACCTTCAACTGGGCATGAGTTACTCCGCCCAGATAACCAACGACGTACAAGACTGGAGACGCCCGCTCATCGACTTTGCGGTCTATAGAATTCTGCCAGAGAATTTGAAGGAAGCTACCTCAATCAGAAGACGATCCCTCAGATTCTTCTACGATACAGAGACGAAAATGTTATATCGGCGATCCTACGGTGGGCTACTACTAAGATGTCTGTCAAATACAGAAGCCAAAGAAGCCCTACGTGAAGCTCATCACGGTACTTGTAGGGCTCACTAACCTGGCCTGAAATTACAAGATCGACTTTGCCGGATGGGTTATTACTGGCCCACAATGGTCGCAGATGCAGTTGATTATGCAAAGAAGTGCAAGGCTTGCTAGATCCATGCAGATTTCATACATCTGCCGTCTGAATTTTTGCACCCGACAGTGGCCTCTTGGCCATTCGAAGCATGGGGAATGGACATCATTGGGCCAATCACCCCGCCGTCATCTAGAGGGCATCGGTTCATACTTGCAATCACCGATTACTTCTCCAAATGGACAGAAGCTGTTCCGTTGGCAGAGGTCAAGACATTGAACGTGATTAGCTTTATAAAATATCACATCATCTACCATTTTGGACTGCCCCGGAGGATTATCCACGACAATGGTCCGTAGTTCGCAAGCGACACTTTCTATCGATTTTGTGATAAGAATCGAATTCAGAACATGGCCTCGACAACATATAATCCCTCGGCCAATGGTCTGGCTGAAGCATTCAACAAAACCATAATCAAGCTCCTCAAAAAGTTCGTGTCTGCAAACAAACGCGACAGGAATGAAAAGCTTGGTGAGTGCCTATGGGCGTATCGGACGACAATTCAGACGGCTACAGGAAATACACTGTGAAACCCAAAATTTTGGAGTTATTAATTATTGGATTTCTTTTATCTGTAGCGTAATCTTAGTCTTATTATTATTATTATTGTTATTATTATTATTATTATTATTATTATTATTATTATTATTATTATTACTATTATTATTATTATATTAGTCGGATCAGGAAAATATTATTTCTAAAATTAATTATTTGGATTTTTGATTGTGGCCCAGTCCCGATCCCGTGTTCGGGGTCCGACCCCGAACTCGAACTCGAACCCGACTTCCGTTTCCGAACCCACCCTTGGGTTTCTATTAAAACCTGAAATTATATCTATATGTATACATATGTTGGTTTGATTAGTATTATTAAAAAAAAAGAACAACTACAAACCTATTCTAACACCCCAGCTCCGGTCCTGAACCCACGTTCTCCTTTTTCCCCCTTGAATCACTCACACACGCGCACACCAGCGCATTCTTCTCCTCCTACAACCCCTCTTCTCCACTTTATTTCCCCATTCCTTCCACATACTCTCTCTTCATAACCATCCTCACCACTTCACCCCTTCACAGAACCCTCCTTACCACTTCAGCTCTTCACAGGACCATCCTCACCACTTCATCCTTCCAGAACCCACTCGACCTCCACCCGAGCCCGAGCCCACCTCTGAGCCGGCCCCGTTCGACTCCGCCCGCGCCTCCGACCCGAGGCCAGCGTCTCCCGGTGCCCACCTCCGCCGCGCATCCGCCTCCCGAGGCCGCGCTCGCCTTCCCCGACCCGGCCAGTGCCCCACCGGCCCGTGCCCGTCCAGCCAGCACCCCGGCGGCCCCCGTGACCTGTCCGGCCAGCGCCTCCGCCGACCCGTGCCCGTCCGGCGAGCGCTTTCCGCCGGCCAGATCCGCCCCCGACGACCCCGAGTCCCCGTGCCATTTCGGCCAGCGCTCCCGGTGACCCCTCGAGCCCTGTCGGCTCCGCCCCAGCGCTACCCCGAGTTTCGCAGCACTCTGTCCCGAGCTGATCTGCTATCCGTGCCTTCTTTACGCTGTTCCGAGCCGATCTGCTGTCCGCAGAATTCATTTTTCTCTTAATTACATCTAAGAGCTCTAGTCGAGCATTTGAGGTATAATTTCGTGTCCGTGTGTCCCTTCCCGTAACTAGTCTATGATGACGCGGTCCTGATCCCGTTTCGGGATTCGATATTTTAAAATATTGTTGCTTTTTGGTGATATGTAGATTATCGATTACGTCGCGACGTATTTTCTATTTTTGGATATATTGTGTTGTGGTTGGCTTTTGGGTTGGATATTCATTTTTGGGTTGGTAATTAGTGATCCCTGGTTTGGGATATTTATTTGTGTTACGGATTGGCATCCTCCCGGGATTGGGTTATCTCAATTACAGAGGAGATGCTGTCCAAATTTTTAGGAAATATTTTAAAAAAGGATTTTCTTATAAAAATTAGCAATTTGAATAAAACATATTTTCCAAAGAAAATCGGTCTTTGTAAAATAATTTATAGATTAGATTTTGTTGGTTTTTGGATTTTATGGATTTTGTACCATCAGTTAGACGACGACCATATCGGTCGAATGAGCCTCGGCGAAATGCAAACGATACAGGGTCACCTGTACGTTGAGGCGTAAGCCGCAACATGAGATTGCACGACCAAGTCTGAAACTCTTTAATTATTAATTTAATTATAATTTATTTTAGAACTGGTACTGCTTTTAGTATTATTGGTGCAGGGCCTCGGCCTACTGTTTGGACCGTTCGCGGCACTCAGAGCTCGCCTTAAGATTAATTAACTTATGTAAAAATTTGTAAGGGCATAAGCTCAGTTTTTCCTTTATTTCTCTGTGACCATGTATTGTGTAGCGTAGTTTTTTCTTATTTTTCTGGAATATTGATTCGCCGTTAAAACGCGTAGAATATAAAATGGATATATATTTTATAAAGAAAATTAATAAGTTTTCTTACAATAAATAATCTGGTAATTTAGCAATTCACATATTTTCCTCATTTAAAGGAAAGTCTAGTTTTATATATATTATAAAATACAAAGTTTTGACAAGTTAACCTATAAATCGCTATTTTTCCCAATTAACTGAATAAACCGGTTTAACCAAGTAAACGATGACCAACGCAGCTTGCGACGTTAGGCGTTTCGGTAGTTAATTAAATAAACTTAAAACCTGACTAGGGTCTGCCTCTAGAGATTGTAACTAGCACACCTAGAATGGTTTATGGTTCTAAGTCAAGGTTCTCAACTGTAGGATCTCGGAGACGTACTTGACTTCCTCCTCGGTACCGACATTTTCGATCCAGTCAATCAACAGAGTCAAATTACGGTTATGTTTTCTTGCATTTTATTTAGTAATTGTCAAGTTGCATGTTTAAACCACATTGCTACACGGAACCCTCTCCTAGGGTTCAAATATTGATTGATATTGATTGTGGAGATATTTGGGGAATAGTGTAACGTTTATGACCAATACCCCTCATATTGCATAATTGTGCGAGCTTACCCCTCTTACACACGGGGATAAGCCGTATCGCGTCGCTAGGATGCTATTGTACAACCCAAGCCGATCATAGACGTTTACACATTTAAATCACATTGTTTTAAAAAATAAATTGTTAAATTGCTGGAAAGTATTGTTTCAACTGTTTAGCCTGCACTTTTCTATTATTACTTGAAATGTGAGATACATATTCGTACTTGCTTTCTCCTGACTGGAGACCAACATTTTTAGGTGACATTGAGGATGCTGAGCTATTGTACAATAGCTACTATGACCCGGTATTGTATCCTGTGGTGTTGCCAGAGTCCCCCTTGGAGGATGCAGAACCTGAGGCCGATGAGCCGACCGCCTAGCTAGTTATTTTCCAGTTTTCTAGTTTCATTGTTTTGGAGTTTGTTAATTTGAATTCAGTACTTTATTTCAGTTCTTTCATTTCCAGTTGTACCTTTCAATTGTTGAATAAAAAGTTTTTAAAATTTTCGTATATTCAAGTTGTGGCAAATGTATAAATGTTGTTGTGAACACCTGCATATAGGATAGCTTAGTGTCGGCATCTCACAACGGTGCAGGCTGGTCATGATCTGGTTCGACCCAATAATTTGGGATCGGGTCGTGACATACACCGTTCTCCATGGTTTACGGGAGCGAGGCAGTCCTCCCATTGGAAACTCAGATCCCCTCACTTCGAGTGGCCCTCACCTACCGTTAACGGCGGACGATAACTACCGCCGACGGCTACAAGAGTTAGAAGCATTATATGAGAAGCGTTTACATGCCCAACAAAGCATAGAGCTCTATCAAGTGCGCATCTCTCGAGCTTTCAACAAAAAAGTCAAGCAGAGAATATTCTAAGTTGGCGATCTCGTCTTGGCCATTCGCAGACCAATGGTCATGACTCACAAGACCCCCGGCAAATTCCAGCCTAAATGGGAGGGTCCGTTCATCATCGAGACCGTATTCTCCAACGGCACGTATCGTCTCGCAAAACAAAATGGAGACTTGCTCATGATGTCCATCAATGGCAAGTTCCTCAAGAAATACTATGTCTAAACGACACCTTCCAACTATCTCTCAGATTGTAAGTTATATACCCTCAGGTATCGCTGAACTTACACTCTAACTTCAAATCTTCCAGATTGTTAAGTTACATACCCTCAGGTACCACTAAACTTACTCTCTGACTACTCCGAATGAATCCATACCTCATCCCTTGGTCATATCTATGAACTTCCTGGTCATAACTTTTGTCTCAAAATCTATTACCCGCACCACCAGTGCGCAGAAGGGTAATAGGTCCATACAACTCATCATAATCTATTACTCGCACTATCAGTACACAAAAAGTGTAATAGGTCCACAAAATTCTCCAACGGGGAAAAACAACCATGTCCATATTACCTCTGAGTTGTTTTCCCGTCTATCACAAGCAAATCATCCAATGCATAGAACTTCCACGTTGATAGCACCTCTGAGTTGTTCTGTGTACCTCTATTATGCCTACCCCAACCATGTCCTCATTACCTCTGAGTAGGAAGGCTTTGTTTTGACCCGTATTTACCACGTTCTCATTACCTCTGAGTAAATATGTTGGTTTCCTCTCCACTTATTATCCGTACTCGCATCGCTAGTACACAAAAAGGGTAATGAGTCCACAAAAGTTATTCTAATCTATTACTCGCACCATCAGTGTACCAAAGAGTAGTAGGTCCATAAAATATCATTCAAATCTATTTGATCGCATTTCCAGATGCACAAAAGGGCAATAGGTCCACAAAAATCCCCCAGTGGGATGTCCTTTATCAAATACAAATACTGTATTAGGCTCCCTAGTACAAGTACCACAAAATACCACAAATAAAATGGAGTGAACATACTCTGCTTATTCAAGATCAGTTACATTCATAGGACTACATCGACAGCAAAGAAAAAACAATTTGGCAATACATAGTTGGGATTGACAGCGCTTCGTCTTCAAGCAGTTTCGTGGCCCTCGAAGGAAGTCATGTTTTACTGCTGAGAAGCAAACAAAGCTGTTGAATCTCCAAGGAGCTGCCGGGAGGAGGGTATATATAGCATGCTATCCTCCCCTCCGTATTGCGGATGCCTTAGCCCCACTCCCCCAAGGGACCATACCTTCAAAACATGGTCCCTGATGGTGGTTTTGCCTACTTGGAGAGAGCCGTGAGGGCAGGATGTTCATAACGATGCCTAACCACCGTCCAACTCTCCGAGGTATAAAGGCTCTTCCTACCAACTGGAAAAAACTCTTTCGAAGCATGAAGAGTCCTGAGTTGTTTGATGTATATGCCAAGGCATGGGGAAAACTCTTCCGAAGCATGAGGAGTTTTAAGCTGTCTGATGTAGGTGCCAGAATATTGTATTTTTACTCCATCGCCGACACCGGTCCTGTAGAAGTTTGCTAGCCATATCCCTACAGAAATAGGAGAAAAAGGGGTTTAACACCGAGAAAACAAAGAAATCTGTTATATGGCCTAGCCAGTTATGCGGTCCAGCCAAAACATACAGCCTTAAAGTCATGAAGTACTCATGCAACATTTATACGGCTCAGTCATTATCATGCGGCTCAATGCGGCTCAGTCATGAAAAATTCATGCAGCCCGATCATAAAGTTCTCATGCGGCACCTATGCGACTTAGTCATGGAAAATCCAGACAGATCCACCTTGAGGCACTCAGGCGGTTCAAGTTCGAATGAGCTGCAGTTATGCGGCCCAGTCCATGCGGCCCTATCATACAGAACACATGTGGTCCAGACGAGATAGGGCATACATCGACCAGGTTTATAGCAGAGGCA
This sequence comes from Iris pallida, assembly GCA_029216955.1. Classification (NCBI taxonomy): domain Eukaryota; kingdom Viridiplantae; phylum Streptophyta; class Magnoliopsida; order Asparagales; family Iridaceae; genus Iris; species Iris pallida. The sequence continues at coordinate 4,411,463 of JANAVB010009798.1, forward strand.
GTATATGACAGGCTCGCGCATAAAAATATGCGCTATGGCCATTTGAAATTTCAGTCATCGTCTGCTCACCATGAATGAAAGAAATGTCTGTCGCTCTCGACGGGGAAGCAAGTCTCTTTCCTTTGGCCATCGCACCAATCGACTTAGAAGCTTTTGGAGGCATAGCAGAAAGTATGATGAAGTCAAATGAGGAGAAGGTGAAAGAGGACAATCTCTCTCTGAACGACTCCTATTTATAGAGTTGCTGAAGAGAGACTCTTCGATTCTCGAGATCATTAAGGATATGGACAACATTTGGGGACTTTATCCCTAGTAACCGTTGAGCATCTCATCAGTTTTTGAGATCATTAAAGATAAAGTTGACGTTTGGGAACTTTATCCCCAGTAACCGTCGACTTCATCTCGAAAATAGATCCACAATCGAGTCAGAAGAATTAAATACAGCAGTGACAGCTGGCAGACTCTTTGCGGCTCGAAGCGTCCCCGTGACTCAAGATTTGTTCTACGACTCAGGATGTCACTCCCCATTCCCGGAATACGTAAATTTTTTATTTTTCCTGTATATGGTATCTGGCACCTGTATCTTGAATATATGTATCATGTATTTGTAACTAACCATGGCATGGGACAGTATCTCGTCGCGGATTAGTGCACCACCCCTTGTCCTTGTCTGATTGTAGGCATGGTTCACTGTTTCGATGATAAGATTTCTGAACCGTGTTGTGGTTAGGATTTTATTTAATTAATTTAATTAGTTGTATTATGTAGCAATTAACATGTCATTAGTCACATGGTTAAGAGCATGCTTAAGCTTAGGGTTTCTTTGAGTCAACCCAACCCCTATATATATTCTCTTCTACACTCTCTCTCCTCATTCACTCTTTTATTTATTTTTCTCAAGCAAACTTTTAGGCAAGTACATCTTGCACCAAATGGAGAAATTATTGCATTTTTATTTCTTGATTTTTCTTTGATATTATTTGTCTATATTGTTCTTCTCTTCATTCTCTACAAGTTTAGTTCTTGGAGTTTTTGATTTTAATGGCTAGTTTGGTGTAGATCTAAGTTTCTAAAACTAGGGTTCTATAGGTTTCCATGGTTTTGATCTATCAAACTTGGTTGTTTTCAAAAACTAATGGTCCTATGTTGTAGGAAATTCAATTCTATCCAATTTTGACCTTTGAAAAGTTAGATTTTGACTTATTTTGAGGAAGTTATGGCCAAAACAATTTTGGTCAAACTTTTATGTTCATCTGTCCTAATTCTGGCAGGGACGATGAATAGTGCCGAGCCGCATGAGTATGCTGCATAGTGCTGCATAGTGCCGCATAGTACCGAGCCGCATGAGGATGCTGTATAGTGCCGAGCCGCATGAGGATGCCGTATAGTACCGAGCCGCATAAGGATTCTGCATAGTGCCGCATAGTGCCGAGCCGCATAAGGATGATGCATAGTGCTGCACAGTGTCGCATAGTGCCGAGTCGCATGAGGATGCTGCATAGTACTGTATAGTGTCGAGCCGCATGAGGATGCCGCATAGTGCCGAGCCGCATAAGGATTCTGCATAGTGCCACATAGTGTCGAGCCGCATGAGGATGCTGCATAGTGCTGTATAGTATTGCATAGTGTCGAGCCGCATGAGGATGCTGTATAGTGCTGCATAGTGCCGAGCCGCATGAGGATGCCGCATAGTGCCGAGCCGCATAAGGATTCTGCATAGTACCGTATAGTGCCGAGCCGCATGAGGATGCTGTATAGTGCCGCATAGTGCCGAGCCGTATAAGGATGCTGCATAGTGCCGCATAGTGCCGAGCCGCATGAGGATGCTGCATAGTGTCGCATAGTGCCGAGCTGCATGAGGATGCTGCATAGTGCCGCATAGTGCCGAGCCGCATGAGGATGCTGAATAGTATTGCATTGTGCTGAATAGTGCCGCATAGTGCCTATTTTGGCTGTTTTTGGCTATTTTAAGTCCTATTTGGCTGAATTGTGGCCAGAATTTCTCCAAACTTCTAACATAAAAGTTGTAGATCTTTGTCTTGGCTTCAAGGACCTTCATGTCTCACTTTAACCTGAATTCATATGTGACTTTTATGTCACGAGGGGTCCACATGACTTCTTGACTTGACCATGTTCCTGACCTAATTGCCTGTAGACGTGCTGGTACCTATTCTAAGTGTGTATTGAGATACAATATTAGTATGCACTGCGGTGCCATTTAATGAGTGCACTGAGGTGTGACTCTATATGCTAAGTGATCCTTCGTGTTATATGTCAATACATGTGTACCTTTCAGCACAGTCCTGGTAATTGGTCAGTAATAGTATTGTGGTAAAATGATTGTTGTTTGATGCATTATACTAAGCATGGATCTAGATTAAGCCGATGTGGATTCATACTTAGGATACACGTACTATGGTACGACATATAGGAGGATGACCATGTGACCACGACATGTAATTCCAATATCGAGATAGGGTTAATCTAAGCAATTAAATTGGTAGAAGCATTGGAAGGGAACAGAATCTCGAGATCGTACGTCACCAGCCGCCCTGGGTCCCGTCCTGGCGCGTCGGGTTGGCTGCCTCGGATACTGTATAGTCATCCGCACTAGTGGAGTGCAGTATCTGATCTGTGACTGCCGAGCCAGCTCTTCCTATAGGAGAGCTGGAACCGTTACTGCTTATTCTAGCGCGGTGGCCTTTCGAGGGACCGGTGCATTTCGTGCTTGCTTGTATATAATGGTTTGGCTAGCCCTGCTGGAATGCGATACGATATGAGGATTCCTATATATATATACATATATTGTATTACTGGGATAATCCAGACAAATCATAGAAAGCCGTAGGATTGATTGGCCGATTGTAAGCTGACTTGTTTGTGATATATTTTCTTCTATTAGCTACCGAGGAACATGGACTATCGTGGTGCGTGGTCCAACCCATGTCCTTGTTTGGTTGTTGGGTTGGGCTATTGTGTTGCGATAGGCTATGGACCGAAGTCGCGATCAGAAGCCCTTTTACCTGCCCATGGTTATAGGATATATCTTATCTCGGTACGATATTGGCACCGTTTGTCCTTGTTTGGTTGTAAGGGTGTCGTATTGTCTCGATGATATGGTATAAGCCTATAACTCATGAATCAGGTCTTATTTAACTCATTGGATTTATCTCACTCTTTTGTGCTCCCTTGTGGTACTTGCTATTCGGGGCCTGACCCCGCTGGTTTTGTTTGGCCAGATCTCATAGCAGCTCCAGAGGATCCAGCCTTTCACCCGAATAATGGCGCACACCAGGAGTATGGACGCCAGGGACCATGAGTGGGTTTCTTCTTCACTGCTCTGATATCTTCTATTTTGTACTTGGCGTTTAGCTATCGGCACCTGTTTAGCTGGCAGTTCTGGACCTTAGTTTTCTTTTACATAATTGTAATTAAATCAGACTGCAGCTGACTATAGTTATGTACTATTGACTCTCGGAACTAGCTCATTATTTTGTATAGCTAGACTCATGAATCATTCTGATGAAGCGTCGGGGACGCCTTACTGCTTTGTCTTATATGATCATTATTTACTGCTTCTTGTTTTGATTGATTGAGACATAGATGCTCTGTGGGACCATAGGAGACCTGATTGTAGCATGCACCCCCTAGTCTCTTGACAGCCACGATCGCCGTATAACGTTTATATACCTTATATGGTGTAGCTGGCCTAGTCCGTCTCAGTATTCCGGTACTGGGGCGTGACAAGGTTTGAGTGGTGGCCCATGCAGGTCTATTTTTCAGACTTGTGGGGTGTTACGATTATAGGAGTCTCAATCAAAACATGTTCCCCTTGATCTCCTGATTCGTTTTCTCTTTTTTCTACCTTGATTGCTAACTTGATTGTCATCCTCGAATCCTTCCCATCCTGTCTTTTGATACCTTGTATCCTTTCCTTCAGGGTCACATCATTCTCGGCTATTGGAGGAGCCGGCATGGGAGAGAATCCAGTAGATCAGGGACCAGTTGGAGATCAGCAAGGGGTAGCCCCTCTACCTGGACAGATTCCCATCGAAAACGTTACCGAGCATGAGCCAGTTGAGCTACAGAGGCCAGAGGATCCCGTACCTCCAGTGATGCCGGTAGTACCAGTAGCATTAGATGCGCCGACACTATTGCAGATTATTAGAGAGTTATTGGAGACCCAGCAATGTCAGACGGCAGCCCAACAGCAACAACAAACCCGACAGCAAGAACAAAATGTGTTACAGAATCAGGGGTTGCAATTAGCCTTTGAGAGAAGTGTCAGGAATGATTCAGGAGCGTCCGGAAGGTTTTGTCGACTTAACCCGAGATATTTTGACGGCACGGAGGATGCTATCACGGCGGATGCTTGGCTTCAGGATACAGAGGCCATATTGACTGCAGCAAAGGTTCCAGCAGAAGAGAAGGTTGACCAGGTCAGACTTTTACTTCAGGATCTCGCCCGCGATTGGTGGGCATCGGAAGAGGTTGGAATGAGGCGTCCTGTTCCCTGGGATAGCTTCAGTACCAGATTCAAGGCTAAGTACTTTAGCGTGGTAGCGCAATATGAGCTACAGCAGAGGTTTATCAGTCTCAAGCAGGCTGGTAAGACGGTGGATGGTTATGCAGCGGAGTTCTGCAGGTTAAGTAGGTTTGCTCGGATGATGGTGGCGACAGAGCCAGAGAGAGCAATGAGGTTCCAGCAGGGACTTAACCTAGAGATTTTGTAGCTGGTCGAGGGACACGACTACCAGACATTCGATGCAGTATTGACGGCGGATCGGAGGCACGAGCTTACTATTCAAAGGTTATCAGCAAGGACTGGGGGCCAGAAGTGGTCTCATACGCAGAGTACTGGGGGAGGAGCAGTACCTCGGACGTCATCACCAGCACCTGGCGTCCGTATTCGTGATGCAGCACCAGTCACGACAATTGTGACTGCACCAGTTCGACAGCAGCAACAGAGGAACCAGCAGCAGCGTCAGGAAGCACCAGTGGGTTGTACTTACTGTGGTAAGGGAGGGCACACTAGGGATGTGTATCGTTCAGCTAATGGATTATGCTTGAGGTGTGGTAGTCCAGACCATAGGATTGCCAATTGTCCTATAATGCAGTGGCCAGGAGGGCCAGCTCAACGGTTTTCGGCGTTGCCAGCTCCAGAGGTAGTACCGTATCAAGGGCCAGTACTAGCAGTGAGGCCACTAGCCCAGCGCCCATTACTGACGCAAGCTCAAATGTACCGATAAGCACAACATCAGGTTGGACAGCAGGGCCAGGGAAGGCAGGGACAAAGGTAAGAAGAATTTGGAGTATTAGAGCAGAGGTTGGCTGAAGGCGGTCAGACTTTGGGTAAGTTTTGAGTATTATTCATTATAATTCCTTGAGTTATATATTCGAAGAGTGAAGACGACTTTTTCGTCTCACTCATCTGCTCTCGTATCATGTGATACGTGATATTCATCATGTGTCTTGATTACGAAAGTACGTCCTGGGCAGAGTCTCGTTCTTGATTTAGTCATTGGTACCGACTTATCTCAAGCGTTGACCCTTGTCCACTTTGGGAGTCAGTGTAGGACCTCGAGGATGAATTCCTACCTGACTTGAGAGGCATATTTCATTCGTATGTCTCCGATAATTTCCTTCTAGGATATGATTATTGTTTGTGCTCTTACTTAATTATTCTTGCTTTCTTAAAACTGTTCATGTGCCATGTGTTGTTTGATAATTGTGCTTGCTATATGTCATGAGTATATTCCGTGATCTGAGAGCGCGCTCGACTAGCCTTATCGAAATTCCGAGGACGGAATTTTTCTAAGGAGGGTAGAGATGTCACTCCCCATTTTCGGAATACGTAAATTTTTTATTTTTCCTGTATATGGTATCTGGCACCTGTATCTTGAATATATGTATCATGTATTTGTAACTAACCATGGCATGGGACAGTATCTCGTCGCGGATTAGTGCGCCACCCCTTGTCCTTGTCTGGTTGCAGGCGTGGTTCACTGTTTCGATGATAAGATTTCTGAACCGTGTTGTGGTTAGGATTTTATTTAATTAATTTAATTAGTTGTATTATGTAGCAATTAACATGTCATTAGTCACATGGTTAAGAGCATGCTTAAGCTTAGGGTTTCTTTGAGTCAACCCAACCCCTATATATTCTCTTCCACACTCTCTCTCCTCATTCACTCTTTTATTTATTTTCCTCAAGCAAACTTTTAGGCAAGTACATCTTGCACCAAATGGAGAGATTATGGCATTTTCATTTCTTGATTTTTCTTTGATATTATTTGTCTATATTGTTCTTCTCTTCATTCTCTACAAGTTTAGTTCTTGGAGTTTTTAATTTTAATGGCTAGTTTGGTGTAGATCTAAGTTTTTAAAACTAGGGTTCTATGGGTTTCTATGGTTTTGATCTATCAAACTTGGTTGTTTTCGAAAACTAATGGTCCTATGTTGTAGAAAATTCAATTCTATCCAATTTTGACCTTTGAAAAGTTAGATTTCGACTTGTTTTGAGGAAGTTATGGCCAAAACAATTTTGGTCAAACTTTTATGTTCATCTGTCCTGATTCTGGCAGGGACGATGAATAGTACCGAGTCGCATGAGGATGCTGCATAGTGCTGCATAGTGTCGTATAGTGCCGAGCCGCATGAGGATGCTGCATAGTGCTGCATAGTGCCGAGCCGCATGAGGATGCCGCATAGTACCGAGCCGCATAAGGATTCTGCATAGTACCGAGCCGCATAAGGATGATGCATAGTGCTGTATAGTGTCGCATAGTGCCGAGTCGTATGAAGATGTTGCATAGTGCTGTATAGTGCCGAGCCGCATGAGGATGCCGCATAGTGCCGAGCCGCATAAGGATTCTGCATAGTGCCGTATAGTGCCGAGCCGCATGAGGATGCTGCATAGTGTTGTATAGTACTGCATAGTGCTGCATAGTGCTGAGCCGCATGAGGATGCTGCATAGTGCTGCATAGTGCCGAGCTGCATGAGGATGCCGTATAGTACCGAGCCGCATAAGGATTCTGTATAGTGCCGCATAGTGCCGAGCCGCATGAGGATGCTGTATAGTGCCGCATAGTGCCGAGCCGCATGAGGATGCTGCATAGTACCGCATAGTGCCGAGCCGCATGAGGATGCTGCATAGTGCCGCATAGTGCCGAGCTGCATGAGGATGCTGCATAGTGCCGCATAGTACCGAGCCGCATGAGGATGCTGCATAGTGCCGCATAGTGCCGAGCCGTATGAGGATGCTGAATAGTGCCGTATAGTGCTGAATAGTGCCGCATAGTGCCTATTTTGGCTGTTTTTGGCTATTTTAAGTCCTATTTGGCTGAATTGTGGCCAGAATTTCTCCAAACTTCTAACATAAAAGTTGTAGATCTTTTTCTTGGCTTCAAGGACCTTCATGTCTCACTTTAACCTGAATTCATATGTGACTTTTATGTCACGAGGGGTCCACATGACTTCTTGACTTGACCATGTTCCTGATCTGATTACCTGTATACGTGCTGGTACCTATTCTAAGTGTGTATTGAGATACAATATTAGTATGCACTGCGGTGCCATTTAATGAGTGCATTGAGGTGTGACTCTACATGCAAAGTGATCCTTCGTGTTATATGTCAATGCATGTGTACCTTCCAGCACAGTCCTGGTAATTGGTCAGTAATAGTATTGTGGTAAAATGATTGTTGTTTGATGCATTACACTAAGCATGGATCTAGATTAAGCCGATGTGGATTCATACTTAGGGTACACGTACTATGGTACGACATATAGAAGGATGACCATGTGACCACGACTTGTAATTCCAATATCGAGATAGGGTTAATCTAAGCAACTTAAATTGGTAGAAGCATTGGGAGGGAATAGAATCTCGAGATCGTAGGTCACCAGCCGCCCTGGGTCCCGTCCTGGCACGTCGGGTTGGCTGCCTCGGATACTGTATAGTCATCCGCACTAGTGGAGTGCAGTATCTGATCTGTGACTACCGAGCCAGCTCTTCCTATAGGAGAGCTGGAACCGTTACTGCTTATTCTTGCGCGGTGGCCTTTCGAGGGACCGGTGCATTTCGTGCTTGCTTGTATATAATGGTTTGGCTAGCCCTGCTGGAATGCGATACGATCTGAGGATTCCTATATATATATATACATATATTGCATTACTGGGATAATCCAGACAAATCATAGAAAGCCGTAGGATTGATTGGCCGATTGTAAGTTGACTTGTTTGTGATATGTTTTCTTCTGTTAGCTACCGAGGAACATGGACTATCGTGGTGCGTGGTCCAACCCATGTCCTTGTTTGGTTGTTGGGTTGGGCTATTGTGCTGCGATAGGCTATGGACCGAAGTCGCGATCAGAAGCCCTTTTACCTGCCCATGGTTATAGGATATATCTTATCTCGGTACGATATTGGCACCGTTTGTCCTTGTTTGGTTGTAAGGGTGTCGTATTGTCTCGATGATATGGTATAAGCCTATAACTCATGAATCAGGTCTTATTTAACTCATTGAATTTATCTCACTCTTTTGTGCTCCCTTGTGGTACTTGCTATTCGGGGCCTGACCCCGCTGGTTTTGTTTGGCCAGATCTCGTAGCAGCTCCAGAGGATCCAGTCTTTCACCCGAACAATGGTGCACACCAGGAGTATGGGCGCCAGGGACCATGAGTGGGTTTCTTCTTCACTGCTCTGATATCTTCTATTTTGTACTTGGCATTTAGCCACCGGCACCTGTTTAGCCGGCAGTTCTGGACCTTAGTTTTCTTTTATATAATTGTAATTAAATCAGACTGCAGCTGACTATAGTTATGTACTATTGACTCTCGGAACTAGCTCATTATTTTGTATAGCTAGACTCATGAATCATTCTGATGAAGCGTCGGGGACGCCTTACTGCTTTGTCTTATATGATCATTATTTACTGCTTCTTGTTTTGATTGATTGAGACATAGATGCTCTGTGGGACCATAGGAGGCCTGATTGTAGCATGCATCCCCTAGTCTCTTGACTGCCACGATCGTCGTATGACGTTTATATACCTCATATCGTGTAGCTGGCCTAGTCCGTCTCAGTATTCCGGTACTGGGGCGTGACACAGGATCTTCCTACGACTCAGTATTTCTCTGCGACTCAAGATCTCTTTGCAGTTCGAAACAACTTCCTGCAACTTGAAGACTCCTTATGGCTTGACATATTTTCATGCTTCTTATTCAAAGTATTCCAAATTTGTAATTTGAAAACTTTGAAGGAGGTCTTGTAGAAGCATGAAAAATATAGGGTTCATGCGGATTACAAATTATCACATAGGTACTTTGGGCCAAACAGGTCCGTATGAAGGAAAGCCGCATGACTGCTCAAAGACATATACGGTCCGTCGACAAACAGCTGTAGAAGGAAGATATACGGCCAAAGAGGAGCAGCTCGACTGATAAAGCTGACAAGTCTTGGTAAAACATGATAGTTCTGACACTTCGACAAGAAAGATAAGACGTGAGATGTCGCCCAAAAGCAGGGTTCGTACGCCTCCATGCGGCCAAAAGAGTGTCATCCAAGCCGCATGAACCTCGTGCGGCTCAGCTTATGCGGCCCCAAAGCTTCCAAACTTCATGCAGCCAAGAGTAACTGTGATCTAAGCCGCATGAGTCTCATGCGACCCCACATGATCGAAGACTGAAAAAACCATACGCAACGGGACACGTGGCAAACTGACCAAGTCCTTAACTACCCAGATTTGCTGCAACAAAATCCCAACAAATCGACAGATAGCAGCCCAAGAGCGGGTCTTCGCGTGCTAATCAGCCACGTGGCCGCAAGCCGTCTATGCGGCTCAAAATATACCTTATTATAAATAACATGGTGCCACATCCCTACAAAGGCTAGCAACCTTCAAGAGAAAAGCAATTTCTTCACGAGCTAGAGACTGTATCAGATAGTCCACGGAGTAATGCAGAGTTGATAGCACTTACCCGAGCCTCCACCGTCGCCCCCAGAATCAAAACTAAACAATTGTACTTAGATTGTTTCCTAGGATTTCTTTCTAGGCTTTCCTTTGTACAAGCGAGTTTGCAATCAATTTCAGTGTTCTGTAATACTTGTCTTTAATTTTTTATGGCAAACAGTACCGAGCTCGGTCACATCTCATGCAACCTTCGTAGGCCTTTATCCCGCATCTTTGTACGTATGTACATTTATGCTTGTACACTTGTACATATGTATATTTTATTACATGTATACTTGTACACCGGTACATTTTATACCCATTGACCGATTACGTACCTGCTAGAGTTTCAAACATTATATATATATATATATATATATATATATATATATATATATATATATATATATATGTCGCCATGACAAATGTATTTACCATATAATAGACTATTATATGACATGTTTATTTTTAGCATATCTCTTTTCATTCAATGCTCAGTATGTTTAGTTTGTAGAACCAGTACTTGCTCCATTTCTGATAGAAAAATGTTGCAAGCATACTTTCTGAGGAAAAGGTGCTCTGTGATCCTTACTATGGGTCCACTGCAGAGTACCAGGTCTTTGCCCCCGAGGAAGTCCCCGCAGGAAACCTCGCTTAGTAGTTTGCTTTAGTTTCCTTGGCTTAGAGTGTTGAACTCTTAGATGATATCTTTTGTAACTGGACTTTGCCTCCAGTTTAATAATTTGGGAAGTATAATAACTACAACTTGAACTTGTCTGCTTTCGCTTATAGATGTTGTATTGTGATGAACTCTAAAATGTGATATTAGAACTGTTAGCAATAGAGATCTTTTACTGTATATTTCTTAGTACAGCTTACTACGCTATAATTCAAGCGTAGGTTGGGCATGGCTCGGCCCGGTCCAACAATTTGGGTAGCAGGTCATGACATGTGGCAGCATTGTCCTCCTATACTTCTTAATCTGCTTCGTTGTCACTATCAGAGTCATCAAACTCTTGGTATTATAGAGAACCAGTAAAATAATTCTCTACTCCTTTAAATGGTTGTTTCTCCAAAAAATCTGCTTTGACTACCCTTTAGTCATCTACATATTTGAGACATTGGTAGATAGTGGATGGGATGATCATGTTGGAATGGATCCAAGGTTGTCCAAGCATGAGGTTGTATGATGTGTTGGTGTAGTGACCTCTATCTTCAAATCCCCAGTTTAAAATTTGAGCTAGATCTTAACCAAAGAATGACTACTATCACCATTAAATACTATCTAATAATAGTAATCGAGGACAACCATTGTACCTGTCATAAGTTATTTTCTAGACCATATTAAAATATTAATAAGTTTCAGAGAAAAAAATTACAAGAAAATATTTTACAAAAACAAAAACAAATTATAATATTATATATCGTACTTCCAAGATTTCAATATAATATAATATAATAATATTTTTTTTGCATAAAGTTTATATTATAATATAATATAAGATGTGCTTGACTTGTCATAGAGGTGCTTGAGCTACTTACAAGCTACTTGAAAGGATTAGTCATCGATTTGAATTTTTGAATTAGTTTCGTCGCGACATCTCGTGCTTTCTAAAGGCTCAGTCATCAAAATAATTTTGAAACCTCACCCTCTCCCATGCAAAGGCCGAATCCTTCCCTCCCCTTCCTACAACTTCTTGTAAGTTCTTTAGAAATCTAAAGAATCCATTTTATATATAAAGCTTTAGGTTTTTAATTAAATCTTATTTACTACCTTACTTTCTTTCCAACTTTCTTCTTCCTCTCCAAGCCAAGGTCGACCATCCTAGGATCTAAACCTCTATATATCAACCTCTTTAGCAAGAATAGTGAGGTGAAAACTGTTAGAGTGGGTGGGGTTCCCAATCTATGTGGAGAATACCCCGGAGAGCGACGAGCGCCATCCGTGTGTCGGAGAAGCTCGGGGAGTGTATGTATCCTATTTTGGAACATATATGGTAAAAAAATATATGATTGGATTTCCATATTTACTTTGATCATATATTTATGATTGGACCCTTCATATAGTAGCTTTCCATATAATTAGGCTTCCAATTATGGCAAGCCAATTATGATTGGATTTCTATTAAATATATGATTGATGCATATTGGAAGTTTCCATATATATTGGCCTTCCATGTATGGATTACCAAGGGCTTATAAAAGGGTGATGCATGCTAGTTGTAAAATCATCTAAAAAACAAGAGTGCTTTACAATCTTTGAGAGAGAGAGAGAGAGGATTAAGGACTATTGTGAAGGAGATATTGCTTCGAATAATTTTTTGGCATCTCTTGTTCTTCGGAGTCCGCAATCAAAAAAAATTTTCTTTCAAGTGTGTTGTGGTGATCCATGTTGGATCGGGAGGAGCTTGTAGAGGGTGTATTCTCTTTATTCCATTAGTGGAGGTTCTTCGGGTTGGACTCCGATCGTCCCGTGGTTTTTTTCGTAAGGGTTTTCCATGTCAAAAATCTTTGTGTCTGCGATTGTGTTTGGCATTTTTGGTTTGTGTGCTTTTGCTCGGTTGTCTCGTAGGATTTTCTAGTTTGGGGGAACAGTTTTCGTGCTTCATTTCCAACTGAGTGGTATCAGAGCTTTGGGTTCAAAGAAGTATCAAGAGTTGACAGTCAAACAATGAAGCAGAGATGGACGCAAAGCCGGTGTGCATGGTGAACCTGAACGGTACCAACTACCATTATCGGTGGAGCAAGATGAAGGATTTGATGTTCGTCAAGAAGCTGTATCTTCCAGTATTTGCATCCGAGAAGCCCAGTGACAAATTCGATGAGGACTGGAACTTCGAGCATATACAGGAGTGTGGGTACATGCAGCAGTTAGTTGACGAGAATGTGTACAACCACGTTGCCAATATTGAGCATACGAAGACGTTGTGGGAGAAGCTGGAATCTTTGTACGCAAAAAAGATCGGGGTAAACAAAATATTCCTGATCCGGGTGATGATGGATCTGCGGTACAAAGATGGTGCATCCATTACGGATCACTTGAGTGAGTTCCAGGGCGTGGTGGACCAGCTATCCTCGATGGGAGTCAAGTTCGGCGACGAGGTTCGAGGACTTTGGTTGCTATGTACATTGCCAAACTCGTAGGAGACCGTATGAGTATCTATGATCGCTTCTGCTCCAGAAGGCGTGGTCAGTCTAGAGTTTACCAAGAGCGGGATACTGAATGAAGAGATGCGGAGACGTTCTCAGGGCACTTCATCCACATCCCATCACTCAAAGGCACTAGTTTCAGAGAGCCGCAGAAGGGGCAAAAGCAGGGGTCCAGGTGGTGGCAGAGACAAGAGCAGAAGGAAGTCCAAAGGTCGGTACAAGGACTCGAAGTGTTACCATTGTGGCAAGAAGGGCCACATCAAGCAGAACTATTTTGCTTAGAAGAGAGAGAAGAAGGACGACAAGGGAAAGCAAGATGAGAACACTACAGCGGTGGCCTCGATACATGGAGGCGATGTGATCGTCGTAGGTGATGAGGTTATCATAAACCTTATCTGCGATGATAATTCTTGGCTGGTGGACACAGGGGCTTCACCGCACGTATCTCATAACAGGGCACTATTTGCCATTTACACGACAGGCGACTGTGGAGTGTTGAAGATGGGCAATGAGATGTGTCGAAGGCAGTTGCTATTGGAGATGTGCATTTGAGGATAAAGACGGGTACAGTTCTTGTTCTTAAAGATGTTCGTCATGTCCATGATATCCGTTTTAACCTGGTGTCGGTTGGAAAGTTAGATGACGAAGGATTCTTCAGCCTCTTCGGGAATAGTCAGTGGAAGCTTTCCAGAGGTTCGATGGTGATTGCCAGAGGAAGCAAGAAGTCCAGTCTCTACTATATTAAGAGGAGCACATAGGGGGCACAGAAGGTGAACGCAGTCAGTGATGCGTCTACCGAGTTGTGCTACAGGTGGCTCGGCCATATCAGCGAGAAGGGGATGAGCTACTTGGTGAACAGGAAGGTGATTCCAGGACTTAAGTCTACAAAGTTGGAGAAATGTACGTACTGCTTAGCTAGGAAGCAAAATAGGGTGTCTTTCTAAAGTTATCCAAGTTCAAGGAAGCCGGCGTTGCTCGATTTGATTCACGCGGATGTCTGCGGTCCTATGAAGGTAAAATCTATTGGTGGTGCTTCTTACTTTATAACTTTTATTGATGACTGTTCCAGGAAGGTTTGGGTCTATGCCTTAAAGGCCAAGGATCAGGTGTTGCCCACTTTCAAAGAGTTTTAGGCCTCTGTTGAGAGAGAGACGGGAAAGAAGTTATTGTGTGTTCGGTCCAACAACGGCGGCGAATACATTGGTCCCTTTGATGTGTATTGCAGAGAGCAAGGGATACGACACTAGAAGACTCCGCCCAAGACACCTCAGCTTAATGTTGTAGTGGAGCGCATGAATATGACACTGATGGAGAGGGTGCGGTGTTTGCTGTCAGAAGAAAATTTGCCAGGCAGTTATTGGGGTGAGGCTCTTCTCACAGCTGCTTATGTTATTAATTTATCTCCTAGTACTCCTTTGCAGGGTGATATGCCTGACAAAGTATGGTACGACAAAGAGCTGTCATACAATCACATGCGAGTGTTTGGTTGTAAGGCCTTCATGCATGTACCGAAGGACGAAAGGTCTAAACTTGAGCAGAAGATGAGGCGATGCGTCTTTGTCGGCTACGGTCGGGGTGAGTTTGGCTATAGACTCTATGATCCAGTGGGAAGAAAGCTCTACATAAGCAGGGACATAGTATTCGTCGAGGATCAGACCATGACCAACACTCAGGATTCCGAGACGCCTTCTGAGGCTGAGGAATTGCCTGAGTTAGAATCATTTTGCTTCGAGCAATTTCTAGAGGACATCACAGAGTATCCTGTTATGGGGGAGCCAGTGCATGGAGTTGCTCCTAACCTTGATCATCAGCCTGCCGATGGTGGTCAGGGTATACCTCAGGAGGATGAGCATGCTGGAGAGGCAATTTCTGAAGGGGAAGAGGCTGTTGGTATACAGCCAGCACCAGTAGCTCCACTGAGAAGGAGCGACAAAGATCGTCGACCATCTACGAGATACTCATCCGGTGAGTATGTACTACTGACTGACGAGGGAGAGCCCGAAAGCTTTGCAGAGGCTATGAAAGACGAACACAGGCAGGAGTGGATGCAGGCTATGCAGGAGGAGATGAGTTCCTTACACGCCAATTCCACTTATGAGCTGGTGCGGTTGCCAAAGGACAAGAAGGCTTTGAAGAATCGATGGGTATTTAGAGTGAAGCAGATGGATGATATTACTCACCTTCGATACAGAGCGAGGCTAGTAGTTAAAGGCTACGGTCAGCGGAAAGGCGTAGATTATGATGAGATCTTTTCGTCGGTCGTCAAGCAGTCGTTTATTCGGGTGGTGCTAGCATTGGCAGCCAGTTTTGACTTGGAGGTCGAGCAGATGGACGTGAAGACGGCATTCCTCCATGGTGATCTTGAGAAGGAGTTATACATAGAGCAGCCAGAGGGATTCTGTGAGAAGGGCAAGTCATATTTAGTCTGCCGGTTGAAGAAGAGATTGTATGATCTGAAGCAGGCTCCGAGGCAGTGGTACAGGAAGTTCGAGTCGTTTGTGGGGGAGCATGGTTATGCACGGATGACATCGGACCATTACGTATTTATGAGTTACTTTGCCGAGGATGATTTCATTATTTTATTGCTCTATGTTGATGACATGCTATTAGTGGGTCGGAATACCACTAGGATAGCGGAGTTGAAGCGCCAACTGGCGTGGCCTTCTCTATAAAGAATTTGGGTATAACAAAGACTATTCTTCGGATGGAGATCAGCCGAGAGAGAGAGAGTCCAAGCTGCTACACTTGTTCTAAAAGAAGTACATTTACCGGGTACTTCAGCGTTTCGGGATGGACAGGTCGAAGAAAGTGGGTTGCCCTCTTGTGGCTCACTTTAAGTTCACTGAGAAGCAGTGTCCATCTACCGAGGACGAAAAAGAAGATATGGAGCGGGTTCCATATGTCTCAGCTGTGGGAAGCCTTATGTATGCTATGGTGTGTACGAGGCCAGACATCGCTCATACAGTTGGCACAGTTAGCAGGTATCTTTCAAATCCTGGAAGGGTACATTGGAGTACATTCAAGTGGATTCTACGATACCTTCAGGACACTGCTGATTGGAGACTTTCTTTTGGTGGTGACGAGCCAAAGCTGGTTGGGTATACCGACGCTGATATGGCTAGAGACGTAGACACGAGGCGACCGACTTCGGGCTATGTGATGATGTTTTCTGGAGGAGCGGTATCGTAGCAGTCGCGGTTGCAGAAGTATGTTGTCTTGTCGACGACAGAGGCAGAGTATATTACGGCGAAGGAGGCTTGCAAGGAGTTACTGTAGATGAAAAGTTATTACAGGAAATGGGGCTGAAGTAAGAGCATTATACTTTGCTTTCTGACAGTCAGAGTGTTATTCACCTTGTGAAGAATCAGACCTTTTATAGCCGGTCCAAGCACATCGAGACTCGGTATCATTGGATACGAGATGTGGTTGAGAAGAAGGACCTGATGCTTGAGAAGGTCCATACTGATGACAATAGAGCGGACATGCTTACGAAGGTTCTACCAAGGGAAAAGTTTGAGTACTGCAGGCGGATCGTCGGGATGACGAGTTCCTCCACCTAGTTGTGAAGGGGGAGATTTGTTGGAGTGGGTGGGGTTCCTAACCTATGTGGAGAATACCCCGAAAAGCGACGAGCGCCATCCGTGTATCGGAGAAGCTCGGGGAGTGCATGTATCCTACTTTGGAACATATATGGTAAGGAAATATATGATAGGATTTTCATATTTACTTTGATCATATATTTATGATTGGACCCTTCATATAGTATCTTTCCATATAATTGGGCTTCCAATTATGGCAAGCCAATTATGATTGGATTTCTATTAAATATATGATTGATGCATATTAGAAGTTTCCATATAAATTGGCCTTCCATGTATGGATTACCAAGGGCTTAAAAAAGGGTGATGCATGCTAGTTGTAAAATCATCTTAAAAACAAAGTGCTTTACAATCTTTGAGAGAGAGAGAGGATTAAGGACTATTGTGAAGGAGAGATTGCTTCGAATAATTTTTCGACATCTCTTGTTCTTCGGAGTCCGCGCAATCAAAAAAATTCTTTTTCAAGTGAGTTGTGGTGATCCGTGTTGGATCGGGAGGAGCTTGTAGAGGGTGTATTCTCTTTATTCCATTAATAGAGGTTCTTCAGGGTTGGACTCCAATCGTCCCGTAGTTTTTTCTGCAAGGGTTTTCCACATCAAAAATCTTTATGTCTGCGATTGTGTTTGACGTTTTTGGTTTGTGTGCTTTTGCTCGGTTCTCTCGCAGGACTTTCTGGTTTGGGGGAACGGTTTTTCGCGCTTCGTTCCCAACAAAAACTCACACAACTTGGTATTTTCTAGCTTGAAAGCTAAGGAAGACACACTTTTTTACTAATATTTCTTGATTTTTTCCCCTTCTCTTTAGGAATGAAGGCACACACCTTCTACGTCATACTTGAAAGCTTCTAGCCTAAATTGAGAGAATCACACATAATTTTTATCGCTTTCCAACCGAGGGACACACTCTTTTTACTAAGAAATCAAGATAAGTCCTTATCCTATTCAAAAATTAATTTTGAAAGCTTCGTTATTCATTTAATTTTGATTCCAAAACCACGTTATATACATGGGTGGAGCTACAACTGGGCTGTCTCGGGCTGCAGCCTGGGCTAAAATTTTTTTTGTTAATAACTAATACTATATTTTTACATTGTAGAACTGGTAGTAGTCCTAGCCTAGTTGGTAGAGTGGCTTGGTGTTTGTTTGTTAAGTCTTGGGTTCAAGTACTCTTTGTGTAGTTTCACTAGTTTGTAGGATTTTTTGTAAGTTTTTTTTTATTTATTTATTTTTTGAGTATATTACATTATTTATTTTCATCCATATTTGCAGTCCCCTCTAAAAAAAATTCTAGCCCCGCCCTTGGTTATATATGTGTGTGTCCTAGCTTATAAAGAGTGTTCTATGCATGTTTTATTATATATTTGATAGTAGCACACAAGTATGTTCATCGATGTAAACGTAGGACACAAGCTTGTTGGCACAATTTATTTTGATAACATTAACAGCATCTTCGTAGTCTAGTTTTCTCTATATTTCAGATAGATATTCTTTCAAAAGCTCTACTACCTGAAGTCTGTCCATTCAAGCTGAGTCATCAAAGCCTTGAAAACTGAAGAAAAGACCAGCGATCCTTAAAGACGGCTCTCAACATATTCAAGATATTGAGTCTGTACAAGGTCTAGGTCTTTCTGTAAACACCTAAGGTTGGATGACAAAATAAAAAGCTCTTCTAATTCTCCAGTCAAAAATCAATGTCTAAAAGAACGGTATACCGACGGTATACTACGGCATACCGATAGTATACCATTTTGTTGGCCACAAAACGTTCTGTGACAAACATCGGCGTACCGACGGTATACTACGGCATACCGACGGTATACTGTTTTGTTGGCCACAAAACGTTCTGTGACAAACATCGGCGTACCGACGGTATACTACGGTATACTACGACATACCGACGGTATACCGTTTTGTTGGCCACAAAACGTTCTGTGACAAACATCGGCATACCGACGGTATAGTACGGCATACCGATGGTATACCGTTTTGTGAGCCACAAAATGTTCTGTGATGAACATCGGTATACCGACGGTATACCGGTTCATCTAATTTGATTTTTGAATGGACGATCATAGGACAAAAAAATAATTCTTGTAAGTTATGTGTCTATAATATTACATGTTTTTCTAGTAAAGTATGGTTATGTGTTCATACTTACATGTTTACCTCTGTATTCTTGCAAATCTAGACCTAGAAGGAAGCATGTTAAAAGAAGCGTATAATACGTTAAGTAGTACCCGATTTACATATCGATAATGATTTACGTAACTAATCCTAGTACTTCAGAAAATATTTTTTAAAGTGTTACGATATGTGTGACTTATTGCACTCCAAACCATTCCATTCCCTATGTTTCGATGTTCAACCAAAATTCCATGTCCATGCACCACAAAGCCAATGCTAGACCTACCTTAATTCAGAGGATATCGAGGACACTTCATTCCAGAGATGTATGTCAAGAACCTCAATGTTATTCCCGAGGTTACAATAATTGTACAAACAATGTAGAAAATCAAAAATTACAACTTGAACAAAGACTCTTACAATAAAGGAGATGAAGATTACAACGTCTAGAATTATAATGCTCTCGAACTAGCAACATAGATGCCACTACAATACTCGTTGAAACCAGAGACAGAATACAAAAAGAACTCTTGGGAAGAAAGAATGCTTTCTATGGTAATAACGATCATTGTTGCGCAAAGCAAGATTTGACCTTATTCCGTCGATCTACTCCAAGGAACCAGTAAGTTCAAAAGTACGAACTTCTGGAACGCTCCCTTTGTCACTCAAGTCGGACAATAATTGGACAATCCTTAGTATGCACAGACAACACTTCATTGCTTCTTGTGATACTTCCGCTAACTCCTCTCATGTAGCATATTCACATCTTCTATCTTCCAAAATAAGAGAACTTGTGAATATATAGGGGAACCAATCCCCATAAGCAGCCCACTACCCATAACGGGCATTAAACGTGGAGAATAATTACCCATTAAGTGGGCGATTATAGCAGTAACCCCCACAATATGCATTTATGCTCTAGAAGCGACGAATAACCATTTACGCACCGCAAAATAGCTTTTCTGCATAGAAACGCATCTTGACGTACAGTTCCGCATGCAATGCACTCCTCTGCGTGCACTGTTGCTCCACACACATGCGCGTACCGCACTGCTCCGCACCTATGCGCCCAACACCTACGCACCCACGCGCAACACCGCTTGAAAACTCGCACGCAAACGAGCGCAAACAGCATAACTTTGTGTAAAAGCGCCATCTCATGTGGTTAAGGTGCGAGGCATTCTCCTTGCTTGGGTGGGTTCGATTCCACAAGGTAGCGATATTTATAATAAATTTTAATTGAAAAATTGTTCAACAGTTTTTTATATGCGTGCTTTTGCAAGTGTACGCTACTAGTTATTATAATTTTTCCTTTTATGTGACATATATTATTATTATTATTATTTTGAAAATTTGCAACTTCCGAGTCACAAGTCATTTGTTGAATCGAGAAAGTAAAAGAAAATGACCTTTGTGATCTAAATTCCAAAATGTATACGTGGCGGCCAGAGAAAAAAAAGTAATGAACATCCCATCCAAATTAAATGGGCCGATTTTTAATGGGTTGGTTGCAGAATACAAATTGATAATGAACAATACAAATTTAATGGGTCTGTTTCTTTCCAAATTGGACTTAAAAGTCCTACACATAAAAGCATTACATCAAATTTATAAATAAAAGCACTAAAGCAGTACATTTCAAACCATATTGGACTTCAAAGTCTTGCACATAAAAGTAGTACATTCTGTAAACATAACCAAGGCTCGATATACAAATAAAAGCAGCCATGTCTTGCTAAACCCCCAGACAGATCCATTGTATATACAAATTATAAAAAAGAAAGGCTCAGAATGGCTGCAAATTCCAGACTCAACACTCAAATTCCTGACTCAAATTCCAAATTCCAGACTCAAATACCACAGATTCCAGAATTAAGTTACAAATCCCCAGACAAATCTATTGTATATACAAATAACAAATTACAATAAAGAAAGGCTCAGAATGGCTTCAAATTTCCCTGATTTCATAATTAAGTCAACACTCAAGTCAAACCTGCATTATATACAATAACTAAAAAAAAGAAAGGCTCAGATTAATGGCTTTTAATGCATCATTAAAGATGCAATGTATCATGTATGCCTCGCCAATGGCTGCAATAAGTGCCCCGCCTCTACAAGCATCGACAGGCAGTATCCAGCAAGTACATGTATCAGAACATGCATGAAGCATGTATCGGTATCACTCTCCAGTCATGAATATAATGTATAAACGAGGATGAAAATGACTGTAAGAAGTAAGAACAACAGTTCAAAATTCCTAAGCTACCTAATAAACATCACATAATTTGATTGTCATCGTCAATTTCTGCCCGCGAGTCATCCTTGGAGAAAGAACAAGGACGCATTCAGAGCTGAAAAACAAGAATTTTCTCATCCGTCTGCCAGATTGTCGAAATACGATATTTGAAAAGATGTAAAGGACTTTCCCACTGTAATGGAAGATCCATCGAACAATCGTGTCGATGGGTTCGAACAAACCCATAACTGGACCAAACGGAGTATCTTCTGGGACTTGCCTTACTGGAAAGATAATCTTATAAGGCATAATCTTGATGTTATGCATATCAAAAAGAATGTGTTCGATAATGTCTTCAATACCGTCATGGACATTAAAGGAAAGACGAAGGACAATCCAAAAGCAAGACAAGACATTGCCGAGATATGCAAGCGTCCTTATCTGAACTTGATACAAAGGGGAGCTGCTGGACAATTAAGTAAGCCGATAGCACAATACACATTGAGCAAGGAAGATAGATTAATAATCTGCAAGTGGGTATCTACTTTAAGATTTTTCGACGGCTATGTGTCGAATTTGTCTAGATGCGTTGATCTCAATAAACGCAAGCTAACGGGAATGAAGAGTCATGACTGCCAGTTTATGGAAAGATTACTGCCCATTGCTTTGAAAGAGTTGTTGCCTTCTGCTGTATGGGTTCCGTTGGCTGACATGTACCGCAAGAAGATGGAAATCTAGCTCGAAAATCTCCTGCACTAGATTCATATTGAAGATGAAGCCAGAGGACAACAAAAGATGGACACCTTGACCAAGTAGTTGGCCAAGGCTAACATGGTAAAGTCTGGTGATCACAAAGAGAAGTAGAAGGTTCCCTTTAAGAACAAGAAAAAGGACGTTAATCAGCTGAAGGTTAAGTCTGTAAGTCTGTGAGCCCAATTTTTTTGTATTAATGTTTATTATTATCTAATTGGACACATGCATATAAATGCCCTAGTATAAACCACTTAACAAGAGTGGATTAGAAGAGAGCAATAAAATAGGTCCTTGACAAATTGAATTTCTCCAAGGGCCTAAGTGTAAAAAATTTGAAATTTGAATCTCCTTCCAAATGGCTGACCCTCAAACGTAAAGGGGCCAACACTCAGATTCAAGATATTCTCAAATCCTCTAGAGGCTATTGCAAATCTGTTTCAACCCATATTTCCATCTATCAATTCCTCCCTCTTTGATCAAATTTGAAACCCTGTATATATAAGAGATGGCAGACAACCCCAACCCCTTTTAAACCCTAGCAGCCACTTTCCTCTTGCGCCAGAACCAGGGAGAAAAGCAAAGAAGCACCAGCCATTGTCGAGGGATAGACCTAACTGTCATTCGACACCAAGAGCTACCATCCTATCTTGAGTATTTGTACTTCCTACCATTAGTAAACTTGAATCTAGGATTGCTAGGTATTTGTTATAACACCTAGAGAGGCTAAAGATGGAGAAGGACTTAGCTGCATATATAAGAGATGATGTACATACAGGACTAAAGGGAGGGTATGTGATTGACAAGTAGAAGATGTAAGGCTGTAGGTAAAATCCATATAAATCAGAGGGTTTGTACCTTAAAGTTCGACTTTAGGCAACCCTTTGTGGTGTGTGTCAAGCATAGGTGTAACAGAGCATACCTATAGGTCAGAAGTTGTAAGTTCAAGTAGGTGAGAGTCGAGGCCAATTGGTGTCATAGTTTACTCTTGATATCATATTCGACCCATAAGTATCAGAGATAACCAGATTAGTATAGGTGCGCGTCAATGAAGGTAATTATGTGTCAGACTTGGGTTGTTGTCGAGCGTTCCACTGGAAAGAGGGTGGAGTACAGTAGTGGAAAGTTCCACCGATTGGTATCAGGGATGTTAGGGTTATGATGATGGATAAATTGAGTATAGGAAATAAAGAGTATCAGTAGTACGCTCGATGTATCAGGGAAAAAGGGTTAGAATTAGAGTACATATTTGGTATCAGTTTCACAAGGTGCACTAATGCCTAGGATGTGTCAAGGACACTGGTCTTAGAAGAAACAGAGATAGGTAGGTCGGGTATAAAGGAGATGGTGAATCAATGGGACAACATGTTGATGAGGGTCACTTTGTACAGCTATTACAAGAAGAAAGTAGACTGTCGGGAAGTTGCAGGTGCACATAGACTCTGAGCAGTGGGAATGAAAGAAGAATATTTATAGGGGTGTCTGGCCTTTGCAGAGGAGCATCCAGGATCAGTGCGGCAATATCTGTGTGTCATGCCTAGGAATAAGGGGTAGGTGTTGATACATCAGTATAGGAATACTTGTGTGGTTATGATTGAACACGATAAGGGACCTAGAACCTGACACTAGAGATAGGTTGATCAATAGGGTAGATTGAACTAGGAAAACACTAAGGTATCAAGTAAGATATGCACATCTGACATCATGTTCTTGAAGCAGGACAGCCCTTGCTAGCATTGACCATGATAGGCATCTCCTCTTATGTATGCTTAGTAGGCCAATGCGAACCATAGGTTGCAGCTTCTATATGGACAACTAGTGTGGGATAGAAAGAACAGAGCCACTATATAGAGTATAGGTAACTGGTACCAAGTGAGGGTCAATAAGACAGTCTATTGATGAAGTTTCTCTTTTACAGTTGTACACTAGGCGGTCTGTTTCCCTATTGCAGCAATGGGGAATAGGACATAGACTAGGAAAGACTAATGTCAAATCCTAGATAAGTGCCTGAGCACCCTAAGTGTATGGTCAATATATAGCAGATGAGATTTTGCCATCCTCTGAGAACAGGACATGTATTGAGAGTCCAAACTTATAGAGTGGAGATGGAAATGTCAGGTTGCAGGTCTGTATCAAATTGGACATGGAGTATCACTTGAGACTCCTTGTGTCAGTAGTAAAAGAAAGGATAGGAAAAGTCTAAATATTAGGAAGGTACCATAGGATGAGTATCCTAAGGATGATAGTAGTAAGGAAGAGAGGATACCAATCGAGAGCACATGATTCGTATGGCAAATACCTAGTACCAGAACAGTAGGTGAGGAGGGTGAACCAAGAGTAAATGGATGTCATGAGTATCATAAAGTAGTGTCAGGGTTAGAGTATCAATTAGGAAAATATAATGGGTATGCAGGTAGTAACACATGCAACAGGAAGGTAAACAAGTATATAGTAGTTTATCACTAAATCACCATAGGAATCAATAGCAGTATATACAAGTGTAGGTGTACGGATATGAAATGTCAAGAGAACAAGTATACCTCACAGTAGGGTCTAGATGTCAAGACATCCACAGTAGATATCTGGTTTAATACCAAATACATGACTTGGATTTGAATATTAGAGTATAAGGGTTTGTGTACTAGTGTTGTATGCTACTATCAGGAAGGATAGGTAGCAGGGCAGGCATAGGCACACAGGTGAAGGTACTTGATACCACTAGTAATACAAGGGAATATAGGTAAGTTTGGCACCCCCTTCTAATACAAACCAAATGGTTAGAAATTGACCTAGAGTTTTAATAACCAAATAGATAGGCTCATTTGTACTCTCTAAATTGTAAATTGATTCTATTAATTTATAAACAGGTTCATTGGAGTTTTGACTCAACACTTGGCCCGTGCCAGCAGTTCAGGACCACAGGCAAGTATACCTTGCCGAACATATGCAGTATTTACATTGTTATCTTCTATTATACTTTTCCATATGGTTACCTGTTTCTCATCTTGTGATTGGTTGACACCGACTACTTTACTTGTTTTCTAGACTACGTGCACGTAGAGGATATTCGTTATTGCTTATCTATTGGTCTTTTCGTGTTATCGTGTCTTGTGATAGAGTTGTCAGTTTCTATACCTTGTTCTTGATTTGACCATTCTTGACTGGGAGTATCTTGTATTGTACTACAGTTGAGACATACTATAGATTGGGAGTATCTTATATTGTACTACGACCTATAGCTGATTCTTTTATCTTGATATTGATTGATTGACTTGACTTGTGACATACTATAGATTGAGAGTATCTTGCATTGTACTACGATTTATAGGAGTCTACTTGACCTTGTATTCCTTTAGGAGAGGAGAGCGATACTAGAATTAGCTATTCTCGATGGTAACACAATCAAAACTGACTATAAATTGGGAGTATCTTGCATTGTACTATAAGCTATAGTAGTTTTCGACTGATTGTGAGCCAAGTCTAGTATTACGGTTTCCACATGACATATCGTTGTTAGATGTTCTTCTTGCACTATTCTTGTCTTTCATACATGTTACTGTCATATTAGTAGGCATGTTTTTATGTATCTTGCTAGTCCTCTGAGGACCTGATGATTTCTTCAGGTTTAGCCGAGTTTGAGCCACGTGCACACGAGCAGGTTTGAGCCAGTATTGGACCACGGTACCACTGCAGCTGAGGGTATCTTGATGATTAGCAGTTTGGACTCAGTTATTTTATTTTCATGTATCTATTTTATATCTGTCTACTGGTAGTGGTTTTGTTCCACCGGACGTAGCTTGAATTCTTGATAAACTTGATACTTCATTTTATATTATCATTCATTATTCAGTCCTAAATGAGTTAGTTGTATTCTCTGATTTATGTGGATGAGATATAGATTACTTTGATTGTTCTAGACTTCTGTGACCGCAAGTTTATAGACAGCGCTCTACCGCCGATACTGCAGCGTAGGCTGGGCTTGGACACGCTTCGTATCCAAAAAGCAGGTGCTGGTCGTGACAAAGTCGGCTCCTTTCAAGCCCAAGCCCAACCCAAGCCCAAGCCCAAGCCAGATGTGACTTGCTACAACTGTGGCAAGAAAGGTCACTTCAAGATGGACTATAGGTCCAAGTCCAAACCGAAACAGCAAGGTAAGCTTAACCTAATTGCTATGATGACACAGGTTGAACCTAATGGCATGGACACTGACTGGTGGGTGGGCACTGGTGTTTTATGCCATGTCTGCTCAAACAAAGAACTGTTCATCCAATACGAGCCTACTTATGAGAAGGTTTCGATGGCGAACAAGACTCAAGCTGAAGTTCAGGGGATCGAAACAGTGGAGCTGAAGTTGAGTTCGAAAAAGTTACTTACTGTGCAGAATATGAAGCATGTGCCGATGATTGCCAAGAACCTGATCTCGGAGAGTCTGTTATGTAAGGCGGGCTTGAGGATGGACATCAATGCTGGTCAGATGGTGATGTCCTACAAAGGAGTTTACGTTGGCAAAGCTTTTTATACCAAAGGAATGTTTAAGCTATAACTTGTAACTTCTGAATGTATTAATGCAGTTGCTACTTCTGGTTACTCCCTTGAGTTATAGCATAATAGACTAGGACATATTCATTCTAAAAGAATTAACAAGATGTCTAGTCTAGGCCTTATCACCAAATGTGTGGGGGTAAGGAGTTGGAGAAATGTGAAGTATGTGCTCAGACTAAAGTCGTAAGAAAGCCGTTCAGAAGGGTGAACAGGAGTACAAATCTTCTGGAGTTGGTACACTCAGATATCTATGACTTCAAGCAATTCTCCACAAAAGTTGGGATAAAATATTTTATTACTTTCATCGACGACTTCTCGAAGTACGCGTTCGTATATCTTCTCAAATCGAAAGACGAAGCGCTCGAGAAGTTCAAGTACTTCAAAGCTAAAGCTGAACGTCAAACCGGTCAACAACTCAAGAAACTCAGATGTGATCGAGGCAGAGAGTATCGTTCCTTGGAATTCGCATCGTTCTGCAAAGAACATGAAATTGTTAATGAAACGACTGCTTTGTATTCTCCCCAATCCAATGGAGTTGCAGAAAGGAAGAACATGACATTGACAAAGATGATGAATTCAATGCTCTTGTCGGCAGGACTTCCTAAGTGCTACTGGGGAGAAGCAGTGCTTACGTCTATATTTAGGTTGCGTTTGGTTCACTGTAATATAATCGTAATCGTAATGGAATTG
The DNA here is from genome assembly GCA_029216955.1 of Iris pallida. Lineage (NCBI taxonomy): Eukaryota > Viridiplantae > Streptophyta > Magnoliopsida > Asparagales > Iridaceae > Iris > Iris pallida. The sequence continues at coordinate 4,438,506 of JANAVB010009798.1, forward strand.
GATTTGTAATGTAATCAAGTCTGTAATGTAATGGAATTACAATTACGTTACTATGTTTGGTTGAAACATGTAATCAACCATGTAATACAATGTCAATTGCATTCATATGTTTGGTTTAGCATGTAATGTAATTGAGTTTCTCATTTAATATTTTATAAATACAACATAAAAAAAAGTAGATCAATAAAAATTTCAAAAATTAAAAATTAAAATGAAATAATAAATAAATAAATAAAATGATAAAATTCGACCAAAAATGTGAAAAAACGAGCAAAAATCGAAAAAGAGCAAAGGAGCAAAAAAGTACAAAATTGACCAAAAATAATAAAAAGTGGGAAAACAACAAAGAAAACGTGCAAAATCGACCAGAAAGATATAAAATGTGGAAAAACAAGCAAAAGCGACAAAAAATGATAAAAAAAATTGAAAAACATTCAAAAGCAACCAAAAACGATAAAAAAAAGTGTAAAAATGGTTCAAAAAAACGTACAAAATCAACAAAAAAAAGATTAAAACATGAAAAAAATTTACAAAAAACGTGCAAAATCAACAAAAATTGATAAAAAAAAAATGTAAAAAAAACGGCCAAAACGACAAAAAAAGTGCAAAACAACAAAAATAATTTAAAAACGTGAAAAAACAGTCAAAAGCTACAAAAACAATAAAAAATGTGTAAAAATGGCCAAAAATGTACAAAATCGCAAAAAAAAATGATAAAAAGTGCAAAAATGGCCTAAAACGGCGAAAAACGTGCAAAAACGGCCAAAAAATAATTTAAAAAAATGTGAAAATAGCCAAAAGTGACCAAAAATAATAATAATATGTGTAAAAAGGGTCAAAAACGTACAAAACAATAAAAACGTGAAATAATCACAAAAACGTGCAAAATCGATAAAAATGATTAAAAAAGTGCAAAAACGGCCAAAAAAGGACAATTACGTACAAAATCGGCCAAAACTGATAAAAATGTGCAAAGGTGACAAAAAATGGCCAAAAACATGCAAAAACGACCAAAAATGGAGAAAAAGAAGAGAAAAGGCCCAAAACGAGTAAAAAGGGCTAAAAACGACAAAAACAAACAAAAATGACCAAAAGTGACTAAAAATGAACAAAATGACCAAATTATAGCATACCAACCTTCTGCTTAAGTTGTAATATAATCGCATTTACATAGGTTTTATGATGTAATTGAGTTTAGAAGAAACTGATGTAATGTAATCAAACTTGTAATCGCAATTACATTACATCTAATGCCAATTACATTACGTTGTCCTATCCTGCAAACCAAACGAGCCCTTATTCTAAATAGAGTGTCGTTCGCGACATCTGACATTACACATCATGAACTCTAGTTCAAGGTCAGACCCAACTTGAATGTCATTCAAGTGTGGGGGTGTTTGGCATACGTGAAGCTTTCGGATATCAAGATTCAGAAGCTAGGGACGAGAATCACGAAGACTATATTTTTGGGCTATGCTGATAAGAGTGATGCTCGGAGATTCCTTGATATTGAAACAAATGATATCATTGAATCTCATGACGCAGAGTTCTTTGAAGACAAGTTTGCTAAGGACAAGAACATCGTTCTTGCGGATGTTCCGAAGAATATTGTTAGTATCGAAGAAGCTAGTACTTCTCAGGAAGTTGTAGTCCAAGAAGAAGTTGTCGCAAAGGAGAACATTTGAACCAGAAATCGCTGAGCCGCGGGCAAAGCGAGTGAGATAGTCGAAGGACTTCGGAGATGACTTTGTTACCTATCATGAAGATCAGAAATGCTATTTTCTGGAAGGCGGCAGTCAATGATGAGTTTGACTTCATAACTTCCAACAATATATGGAAGTTGGTCGATCTGCCTGAAAGAGCTCAACCCATCAGATGCAAATAGATCTTCAAGAAGAATATGAGGGCTGATGGAACTGTTGATAAGTTCAAGAACCGGTTGGTAGCCAAGGGATTTTCTCAGAAGCAGGAGATTGATTAATTTGACATGTATGCCCCAGTATCAAGGATGACTACTATTAGAATGCTGATTGTCGTGGGTGCTATCCATAAATTGATTATTCATCAGATAGATGTGAAGATAATATTTCTGAATGGAGAACTGATAGAGGAGATTTACATGGAATAGCCAGAAGGATTTGTCATCAAAGGTCTTGAAGACAAAGTCTGCAAGCTGGTAAAGTCTTTGTATGGTCTGAAGCAAGCTCCCAAACTATGGCATGAGAAGTTTGACAAAGTCATAAGGTCTAATGGCTACAGCGTCAGCGAGACAGATAAGTGTGTTTACACCAAGTTCGCTGAGGGCAAAAGGATAATTGCTTTTTGTACGTGGACGACATGCTAATCTTGGGTACAGATCTAGAATGTGTCACGAAGACGAAGAAATTGCTATCGTCCAAGTTCAGTATAAAGGACATGGAAGAAGCTGATGTCATCCCGAGGATTAAGATAATCTAGACGGAAGTTGGAGTTGCTTTATCGCAAGCTCACTACATGGAAAAGTTGCTCACATGCTACGGATATCAGGATCTTCCAGGAATCGATACTCCTTACAGGTGTGATATGAAGCTAAAGCCCAACTCAGGAAAAAGCGTTAGACAGCTGGAGTATTCGAGCATCATCTGGAGCTTGATGTATGCTAGAATGCCACCAGGCCTGACATGGCTTTCATTGTAGGCATGCTGAGTCAGTTCACGAGCAATCCAGGTGTTGATCATTGGAAAGCTGTAAAAAGAGTCATGAGATATCTTAAGAGGACTCAGAGGTTTGTACTATGCTACAGTGGTTACCCAGCAGTAGTAGAAAGTTTTAGCGATGATAATTGGTGCCACTACCACATTTCCAGAATTGGGGTATTTTTGTCATTTTACAACTATCTAATTTATGTATATTTTTTATTTTTATTAAATATGATGGTTGTATTTATTAGTAGACCGGCCTAGACTCATATATTTAAATTCTCTAATTAATTAGACTCTAATCATGGAGCACTAATTAGAGCCAAACCACTTGGTTACTTTAAAGACCTTCCTAATACAAAGTGTCATGAAGAGTTTATGGCTTGACAAGACTCTATTTATACCCCCACAAGCTCTCAATGACAGCCACCATTTATCTCTAGGATTTCTACTCTTTTCTTCATTCCATACTCATCCAAATTTTCTCCTCCTTCTTTCCATTGTTGTGTTAAGGACTTGGGGAGCTCAAGAAAGCTTGGTGGAGGCTCTAATAAGGATTTGAGAGCCACTTTTTCCTTCTTCTTCCTAAAATTTGTGGAGCTTTGTGTAGGCTCCATTCTACATAGGTATAACCCTCTAAACTCTCTTTTCTATGGTTAAATTTTATGTATTCATGTAGGAGACCCCTCTAATGTCTAGATCCAACCCTATAGGTGATGAAATAGGTGTTAGAGAACTCATTTCTAATAGTTCTATGGGTTAGAATGGTGTCATTTGGGTAGCTACGGTATTGTGACCACCAAGTGTTTGATAAAATGTCAACTTGGCCATTTAATTCTGTTTTTTGTTTTGTTTTATACCTATGTATAACTTAGTTTGCTCATTAGGATAGGCCTATTTGAGTTCTAGTGTTATGCATAGATGTAGATATGCATATAATCATATATAGGGATACATATATATGTTTATGATGGCAGAAGGTATATATATATATATATATATATATATATATATATATATATATATATATATATATATATATATATATATATAATATATATATATAGTGTTCTCAACTTATGTTGACAGTAGGATAGGAGAAGAGTGTGTGTGTGTGTGTCATATATGCATATAAGTGTTATATATATATATATATATATATATATATATATATATATATATATATATATATATATATATATATATATATATATATATATTGTCACACCCACTTTTTCATTTTAAGGGTATTTTGGTAATTTTAGATTATTTTATTTATTATTGAATTCAGGTGATGATAGGTGGTTTGGTTTGTGGTCTGAATAGTTTTGATGGGTTTGACTTAGCCAACCATGACCTAGAACCTTGATGACATATTAGAATTAGATTTATTATCATTAGAATTAATTTAGAATTTATTAGTTATTTTTAGAGTGTTTTAATTCATTTTTTTAGTAGCCTTTCTAAAGCCTTTTTGACTTGGGCTTTACTAACAACATAGGGTGCCCAAGCCCATGCATGTAACCTAACCCTAATCCCCTATACTTGGCCGGCCATAGGCAGCACTCCCCTCTCATTTACATTGTAGTTAGTAGCCTCCAAGAAACCCTAGATCTGCTCCTTCCAAAAATTCATAACTTTTGTATCTGGAGCCCATTTCTCCTCAAACAAAGACCGTCGTACTTGTAGGAAGGAGAGGATCTTGCTGGAGCAGTGCTAGCAAGGTGGGGGAGATGTTTGCTTGAGGGTACTCGACCGTTGGAGCATTCGGGGAGTCCTTTGCATTGAGATCCTTGACTCTCAATAGGTAAATCCTAATCTAGTATAGTTTTTCCTGATTTTTCTTCATGATAGTTAGCATCTAGGTACCCATGACCTGTAGGATTAATTTTGTCCATTTTTTCATTCATTTGGTATCCGTATCGGACACGTGTCGGCTAATATGCGTAGGTGTTCGACGAAATATTGTAATGAATTAAAATATTTTTTGTGGAATCTTTTTACATATTTGGATAGCCCTATACACGAGGATCACGACCCCATAGATTTCGACACAAATCGGACTTGTGGCCGTGTCCAAACAGGACACGAACGCGCTGCACGCCAGGCCGCACGCGTGCCCTGCTGCTCGGGGGTGATTCCTCGACGCACAGGCCACGTGTGTCACGACCCGCTACCCAAATTGTTGGGCCGGGCCGAGTCATGTCCAGCCTACGCTTGAGATAAAACGTAGTAAGCTGTTCTAAAGACAACAGGATAAGACTAAATGTGCTAACAGTTCTATAAGTGAATAAAAGTCATAAATGCTCCAAACACAAAAGTCGTCTCATATAGTAATAAGTCCAAGTATAAATCTGAAATGTAAAACTGGATACATGTCCAGTTACAAAATACGTAGTCTAATACATGACTACACTAAATATCCCAAGCAGCTATGCAAACTAGACGAGTTTCCCCGCAGGAACATCCTCGTAGGGCAAAGCCTGGTCCTCGGCAGTATCTCCATAATATGAGTCGCAGAGTAACTCCTCCTCAGTAAGGACACCTACAATGTTATCCTGTCAGGACGGGAGCAAGTAATTATTCTAACAAACTAGCATATGAAACATGAAACTGAACATAAGAGGAATAACTGGAAGTATGGTATCACATATCTATCATGGCAAGGACACATATGTCATAGAGACAGATGTATATGTAATGTTTAAAACTGTAGCAGGTACGTGATCGTCAATAGGTGTACAATATGCAGGGACACATGTAAATGAAATGTACATACGTACAAGTGTACAGCATAGGTGTACCTCCGTACAGAAATGCGGGATAATGGCCTACGGTGTAGTAACATATAAAATAAAACTTTGCTCGGTACGATAAAGGGGGCATGATCACGTACTCTACTATCAGTTTTCCTATAACCCATATTCTAATCATGTGAGAGATACAGAAAGACTGTTTCTAAGCATGGTAGTAATAGAAAGTACAACATGTGATATTTTATCTTGCTACCCCAAGGATCAGCATTTAACATGGTTGAATTTGTAGTTCATTTATGTAACAGTATATAAAGTTTGTAGAAAGTACTTGCCTCTAGCAAAGCAAGCTGCGATAAAAGTGCTATAGATATCTGGTAACTCGTCACTGTAGAAATAAATACATAAACTTAATTTTTTACACTAAGCTAAAACACTACGACACTAATTTGTGAAACACGACTTGTGACTGGGCACCTAGCCAAAATGATGACTTTAGCATAGGAGACCAATGTGGGGTGACACACTACTATAACTAACTTTCTAGGGTCTTTACACTAGTGAGGGGTGAGGTTCAATACGGCTAAAACTCAAAATAACACAAAAAGTTGCAAGTCGTAATTATTCAATAAATAAATCAAATGAACATTGTGTTCCGACAATTTTTGAGATAGACAAAAAGCTTAATTTTATATAAAATAAAGTACCAAAATTATCCTTGTTAATTATAGAAATTTATTATAATTTTTCTGGAATTTATTAACCAGTACAAGTATTTTATAAAAATCAGTTTTCCTAAGTATACAAAAAATAAGTTCTGGTTTCATATGCCAAAATAGTGGAAAAACTGTAAATTAAATATTGTAAAAATTATTCTAAATTAGCTAAATTAATATAGTATCTAAATACTATTTTTTCAGAATTTTAACAACAATTAAAGTATTTTTAGAAATTCAAAAACAGCATTGTACACAATTGAAATTAAATAATTAATTATTTGCGTATTTTGTCCATGTACAGAATTTGAACCAAAGTTCAAATACAGGACCCAAGGCCATGAATCAAGTCCAATATGACTTGTACAGGTCTTGAATGTGTGAAAACATATTTGAGCCCAAAAATCCATGCTAGGCTTGGACACCAAATGGTTGCAGTAATTAAAAATACACAAAAAAATACAAAGAGTTGAAAATACAAAATAAATATTAATATTTTAATAGGGTAAAATTATACATAGTGGTCATATAAATATGACAAGTATATTTACATAATAATAATTTACACTAGGTATAGTGAAATACATATATAAATAGTATATATATAATAATATATATACACATGAACATATATACATATATACATATATATACATTTTTTTTTTATATACATATATACATATATATATATATATATATATATATATATATATATATATATATATATATATATATATATATATATATATATTTTTTTTTTTTTTTTTTTTTATATATGTATATATATATATATATATATATATATATATATATATATATATATATATATATATATATATATATATGTATATATGTTCATGTGTATATATATTATTATATATATACTATTTTATATATATATATATATATACATATATATGTATATATGTATATATATATATATATATATAAAATAGTATATATATAATAATATATATACACATGAACATATATACATATATACATATATATACATAAATACATATATATATATATTTATATATATATAAATATGTATATATATACATAAATACATATTTATATATATATATATAATATATATATATGTATATATATATATATATATATATATATATATATATATATATATATATATATATATATATATATATATATATATATATATATATATATATATATATATAAATACAGCATATATATATATATACATATATATATATATATATATATATATATATATATATATATATAATAAAATAAAAGAAAAACAAAAGAAAAAGAAAAAGAAACCAAAGAACAGCGCAGGGGGGGATCGAACTCGGCCCTACGGGTCGGGTTCCTAGACTTGGTCGGGCTGGCCAGGGGGTCAGCCCGCTCGTTGTGTTAGGGGTTAGGGTCTGTTTTCATTTATTTAGGTTTTTAGTTAAATAACAGTAACCCGATAAATCGAAACTGTGTCCTGACAGTTTGGGACACAGAGTCTAAGTGTCGGAGTTATTTACGACACGTACGAGTATGGATACGCGTGTCCAAGCACTGGACTAGGGTCCCCGTGTCCTGGCGAACCACATACGTGGATTCGAGACACGTACGACACGATTCATCACTGCCACTTACGTGTCGTGGCGCTCTGCGTGCGTGTCGGACACGACACTTTACTGTACGATAAATCGGCCAGTCGGTCGGGGATGTGTACGCCTAGGTATACGCGAAGTTTCACGAGAGATGGATCGGAAACGAGCGAGAAATCGAGTCCGCACCGATTCGGTTCACGCGCGTATCGGGTTTTCCGATACTCGTTCGCTAGACACAATACGGACACGGTTTCGACCCCGGGAATACTCAAGCACGTCCCACAAGTCGAGACCGACCTATTTGCAAAGTTTCGTGGATTAATTCTGAGTATTTTGCGTTTTGAGTCATTTTGTGAAAATCGGGTTTTCATTGAATTGGAAATTTTGAAATTTTGTGATATTTTGATTTCTGAAAATTTTGACGATAATTTCTGAGTTTTTGGTCCTTGGACACTGTTTGGGACTTGTGGGAATCGACTCTCGGGGTTGATTCATAATTTCTAGCCATTTTTGGGCATATATGGTGTTTTACCTATTATACCTATATAGATATATATATATATGTATGTATATATATATTAATTTCCTTTAGGCCTAATTTCGAAAATGTGTTTATGTGAGGGTCGAGACTTCGATTTCAGACCTGGGAGCTTACTCCAGGATCGAGATCGACCTTCGTTGGTTTTATACTTGGTATATACCTATATTTATAAATAGGCCTATGTGTATATATATGTTATATATATATTTTACTATAGATTGTAATATCTTATGCATAGAATACTCTTGTAGGCTCATATTATTTTGTTTCTCAGATTTAGACCCATAACCAGCAGCCCCCAACATCGTTCACACTCACAAATCATATTTCCTTTCCTAACTTATATATATATATATATATATATATATATATATATATATTTTATATATATATATATATATATATATATATATATATATATATATATATATATATATATTTGTGTATGTAAATAAATATATATATATATATATATATATATTTATTGTGTATGTAAATAAATAAATATATATTTGTGTATGTAAATAAATAAATATATATATATATATATATATATATATATATATATATATATATATATATATATATATATATAAATTGTGATGAATGTGTAAATGCAGGTAATGCAATAATTTCTTGTGATATGACTATAGGAAGTGTTTTGACAGATTAGGATCGTCGTTAGGAGCCTAATTTGGTTGAATTGGCCGACAAGTTGACCAAGTTGACAAAAGTCAACTTTGGGTCAAACTTGATCCAAATCGACTCAAACGAGCTCTGAATGACCTGAAAACTTGTGTATGACCTAAAAATTAGTAAACAGACTAGTTGACCTTGGGTTGACCAGGTTTGACTAGAGTTGACCAAGGATTGACTTTGACCTAGAAGGACCTAGAATCATGTAGAAGTGCATTGTAGGCATTCCTTATGATCTGTTAGACCTTGTTGCGACTTGTGGTTGTTTTAAATAGGTTTACATCACTCCAGTACAGTTACACATTCTCATCAGCAGCTCAGAATGTCATGCGAGTACATTCTCTGACCGTTTCATTCTTGCTTGGACGTATTTACTTGTTATATACTAGTTTACTTGTTGCTGTCACGATATATCACGGATTAGTACTATATGGATCTCTTCATGCGATGTTATCCCCTCGGATACATCTGGTATATTGTGCTCATGTACTTTATCATGTGCATCATCTACTCATTGTATTCGTACTTATTCATGTATACTCATGTGACATTTATGTACACTCATGATCATATGAGCCTTCATGTATAATCCAGTGTGCATGTGGACTAGCTATCCATGTGACGCACTACTTTCATATGTAATAACATAACCTGGACAGATCCTTGTGTACTGATTGGGGCAGGGAGAGTATTTATTTGGTTATGTGATCTACACCCTTTTCATTTGCAACTCCAAACTAGATTTAAGTCATGTATAACCTAAGCCAGTTTACATAACCAGATTGTGCTCTACATCACGTAGTTAGTTCAGTTCTCTTATATATCCTATATATTTATTTCCATATATTATGTTCTCTCTTTTACAGTCTCATTTCCTTATCAGCAGTTCATGTATATTATTCTATAGCTTGTTTTATATTTCCTTTCATGTTATGAACTGTGTGAGAGATATGTATTCGTTCCTGTCCTGACTGGACCTGTTGAAATATTACAGATGATGATGATTGCTGCGACACCTACTATGCAGCAGGCATAGTTGACACAGGTGACCTGGACCCTCAGCAGGATCCAGTAGTCGCCGAGGACTTGCCTTGAGTTAGATTAGTCTTATATTATCTTTTAGTTATGAGACTTTGTGGTTGTATTAAGACTTGTTATGGTGTAGTTTTTACACCGAGATTTATATTCATATTATAACTCTTTGCTGTGATTATCTTTCTTTCATTCTATATTAGTTATTGTGATTGAGTAGTACCATTTATATATTATTCTCCATTCGGAGTATTTCCTAGATTGTGTTAGATGTTGGACCCAGGACAACGTTCTACCGCCGACACTGTGACGTAGGCTGGACGTACCCACGTCTCGTGCCCTTACACTGGGTGCGGGTCGTGACACATTTTTAGTGGTGGCCCATGCAGGTCCTCCAATCACAACTAGTGTGATATCGTAGTGGTACTCGAACTATAGTATCATTACAGCCTGCAGTAGGATATAGGATATAAGTTAAGGTACTCAATCATATTAGAAAAACTCTTATCTAATTCTTGCTGTTAATTGTCTCATTTTGCAAACAACTGTCCTCCCTTAATGATTTTGCTTCTTTTTCAGCAATTGATTCCTTGTTTGATCTGTCTTCAGGATGGTGGAGACACGATCGCAACGCTCTGGTCTTAGGGATACCACTGAGAGGTCTGCCACTTCTTGTCCGACTCAACAGGACCCAAGGACCACAGTACCTCTTATTCCAGCTCAGGTGGGCCCGTTTGCAACTTTTGGGCGTGCTCCTCCACCGGTTCCGAGGACTACCCCAGGAGTTCAGGGGATGCTACCACCACCGCCCCAGGGGACAGTTGATGTGGTGTCACGACCCGCACCCTGTGTAGGGGCACGAGAAGTGGGTACGTCCAGCCTACGCCGCAGTGTCGGCGGTAGAACGCTGTCCTAGGTTGCTAACTAATCTCATGCAGTGTATATAATGTACTTGCCAAGATCTCAACTCCGAAGGGAGGACAAGTAAAAGATATGATATACTCAATCACAGTCTAAGCACGATAAGATAACACAGAAATCTAGATACCAACTAACAACAACAGAAATTAAACTACTAAAATAATAACAACAATCACTACCAAAAAAACCAACTTTAGCGACGGCCAGATCCGTCGCTTATCCGTCGGTAACATAAATTACCGACGTAATGGCGACGGATATTTGATGAAAATGGCCGTCGGAAAAGACGTCGTCGCTAAAAAATGTCCGTCGCTAAGCCGTCGGACAAATAATTATCCGACGGACTAGCGACTGGTTAGCGACGGTTGTCTTTCACCTACTTAGCGACGGATTAGCGACATGTTCCCGTCGGTTTACATGCCATATAATATTAAAATATTCGTCGCTAATCCGTCGTCAATAGGTCGGTAAAAGCGTATCAGAGAGGTTCCTGATACGCAAAATCAGTCGCTATTCCGTCGCCATTCCGTCGTTAACCTCGATGTTATAGCGACGTATTAGCGACGGGTAGGTCGTCGGCCTGGTTCTGGAAAGCTTCCATATTTCCAGAACCATGTCGACGGATAATTGGTCGCTCATCCGTCGCTAGTCCGTCGTCACCCTCGACAGATTAGCGACGGATTAGCGACCAACTATCCGTCGCTAAGTCTCTGGAAACCTACCATATTTCCAGAACCATGTCGACGGATTCGCCGTCGCTAGGTAGTCGCTCTTCCGTCGGTAACTGCAAAATATTTTATATCACCCAGTTAGCGACGGATATTCCGTCGCTCTTCCGTCGGTAACTGCAAAATATTTTATATCACCCAGTTAGCGACGGATATTCCGTCGCTCTTCCGTCGGTAACTGCAAATATTTATATAATCCGTCGCTAGTTAGTCGCTAGTCCGTCGCTAAATGTAACATTAATTAAAAAAAATTACAGAAACATTCTATTTTCTTTTCGTAAATATTACACATTCATAATATCCAATATCCAAACATCCATGTACGATCAACAAATATCCAAATATCCATCCAAACATCCATGTACGATCAACAAATATCCAAATATCCAAATTCATGATATCCAATATCAAATATCCAATAACAAATATCCAAATATCCAAATTCATAATATCCAAATATCCAAATTCATAATATCAAAAAACAGTACAAATATCATTTTCCCGGAGATGGATCGCGTGGTCGTCTCGGCGCCGCCTCGGCTCTGCGGATGTACTCTTCCACCATGTACGCCGGCACCTGGGACAACACATGCTCTGGAAGCGTGCGGAGCTGCTCTGCCGACATCATGTCCATGAGCCCAATGAGCGCAGTATCCGGTACCAGGCGGACCTCGGCATTACGGTCAAATGAATAACGTCCAGGGTCGGAAGGACCGGCAACCGCAGTAGACGTACCGGGAGCAGACGGATCTGGACCGGGAGCAGAAGGACGCGGAAGGCGCTCCAGCACATCCGACATTAGACTCCGCATTTCCGACATATCGGAGGTGAGAGTCGCAAGCTGCGTCCTCATATCGTCCGACGGGGGCGCGGGAGGAGGCGGGGGCGGTGGATATCTCGGAGTCGCGCCCTGCAACGACGCCGCCATGGAACCTATGCCGTAGACGCGCCCTTTATTAAAGCCGCCGACAGACTCTACGAACACGTCGTCGTAGCGAGCGGCTATAGAAGAGGGCGTCTGGGTGGGCGTCGTTTCGCCGACAACCTCGGCAGGGGGCTCAATCTGACTAAGGGCCTCACGATATGCAGCCTATCCAATGAATGTGTTTATACTATAAGTTTTCCTAAGTTATAATCTAAATCCTATGTTTCCCTAAGTTATAATTTGAATCCTACGTTCACCTAATTAAGTTAACAATAATTATATTACTAATATAAATCTCATAAACGTAATTACTTACATCAGTCGCCTGGGCCCTCGCATCGACGAAGCTCCCGTCTGTCCGCCTCTTGTGTGTATGCAGGAATACATCGTAGGCGGTGACCGACTCCGGCTCTCTCCCCTCCTTTACCGCCTGTCGTGCCTGCATACGAAATATACGTCGAATTTAATTAACTACGTATATTAATAGTACCGAATTTAATAGTGAAATGAATTTGCAGTATCTCACCAAATCTGCACGCGTCGCTGCGTGGGGCTTTGAACCTCCCGTATGCAGAGCAGCGACCTGTCTGCTCGCCTTCTCTTTCTCTGATTTCTCCCTGTACTGAGCAGTATTCATCTTATCCAACATCTGCTCGTAGTACTCCTCCCGGAGCCACTTCTTCCTCGAATGCGCCGTACGAACGTCGTACACCGCATCCCGTATCTTCTTCCCGGCGGCGGCTTTGTAGGCCTTGCGAATCAACTCCTCGCGATGGGGGGGCCACCAGAACGTCGTCTGACATACAAATTAAATTATCACGTAATTAAAAATTAGTGGATTAAAGAATAATTAATAATTAACCAAAAGATATATATATACCTTCATCTCCTCGAGCCAGACGTACTGCATGTTCTGAGGCACCTCAGAAAAATTGAGGTAGGGGCCATGGTAGTTTTCCCGGATAATTTGCCCGAGTATCCGGGCAGCATCAAACGGGAAAAACCTACAAAGAAGCAAAGACTGGATTATTAACTTGAATAAATGAAACAAATTTAATAAATTAACTTAAATTTACTTACGTATCACCCGCGGGCCATAGCTCTCGTCGGTTCTCGCCTATCGGCCTCTCTGGAGGCGTCGGAGGATCCGCGGGTCCGCGGATGTACTCACCGGTAGCAGGATGAAGCTGAATCCGGGGGTACTCCGGATCCCACCCTGCAGTAACTGATGGTGTACCCGCTGGTGCATCCGGGGGCGGAACGGATCCGCTAGCGGATGGAGTCTCAGGCCTCGATGAAGATGAATGTAGCGCAGAGGTAGATCGACGGCGGGAAGAGTCTGTGGCCGGGCTCTCCAGGTCGGGATCGGAGGACTCTATATCCGGGGAATGTGGAAGGCGACCACGACCGCTACCACCACGACCGCTACCACCACGTCCACCACGGCCAGTGCCGCTACCACCACGCCCACCACGGCCAGTACCGCCACCACCAGCACCACCACGGCCAGTACCGCCACCACCAGCACGAGTGGTAGTGACCATGACCTTTAAATAGAACACATAAATATAATTAACAATATAGAAGTATAAATGAATATAAAACTGAACTAAAATATATATACCAGCAGCAGGGCGGCGAGTGCCGTCAAGACAATGAGAACTAAGAGTGCCATCTGTAAAAAGAAAATCATACAATAAGTAGATGATCGAACGATAAAAACATAAACTGAAATAAGAATGTGTCCGTCTAAACTGAATTCACTAAGTTAGTTGTAAGTGCTTCTAATATATACCGATATTTAATCTAATCATCGTTATCGTCCTCGTCCTCATCGTCATCGTCATCGTTCTCATCCTCATTCTCATCGTCGACTTCATCTATATCATCATCCTCATCGTCGACTTCATCTGTATCATCATCCTCATCCTCATCCTCTTCTTCTTCTTCTTCTTCTTCTTCTTCTTCTTCTTCTTCTTCTACTTCTTCTTCAGGCTCAATACTTGGGACAAGACACCTCTTTCTCCCCTGGTTGACAGCTAAGTCTTGTATATCAACCTCTTCCTCCCCTCTATTTTCCTCAGCATGAGGTATATCGACATCTTCCACGTCCATGGTATCCGACTGTTGTCCCATGTATTGGGGCTTCTCGATCTGGTCCTCTTGGTATGCTGGGTCTCCAACGTTGAATGTATTTCTAGATTTAATCTTGCATACTGCCCACCAGTCAAATCGATCTCTACGACGCCTTGGGTAGCTTGTATAGTAGACTTGAACAGCCTGACTTGCTATCGCAAACGTGTCGGACCCTCTATACCTCCTGCGATGATTTATATCGACGAATCCAAATTGTTTATCGATTCTCCAACCGATATTTGGTCTCGTATCGAACCACTCACATTTGAACATCACAATATGCATATCATATGGGGCACTATATTGTAAATCTACAATCTCCCGAAGCACTCCATAATAGTCAAAGTCCGGCTCGTCGTCATAGATGGTGCCTCTTATGCAAACACCAGAATTCTTGGTATCGAAGCCGTCATTGAGAAATTCGGCATTTATAGCATGCTGAGTTGACTTAAACTTGAAGCCATTAACGACATAGCCTGACAAAGTCTTTGCATGCTTCTTCGGTCCCAATGCCAAATAACGAATGCTCTCATTTATGAGTGTTGTTTCAGGCAATAAAACCTGTAAACATGTATTGATAATTTAAATATTTTAGCTGCATATATTTTAATAGTAGCCGCATAACATATTATCTCAATTACTTACGTATTTACGAAACCAGGACGGAAACGTATAATCAACCTCTCTTTGAAGTCCCTCATCTGTAATATATGGTGTCCTCATTTTGACTTCACCTCTAAATACACTGTTAGAGAGAATAAAAATAAGTGTAGTCACTTAATTCACCAAATTAGAGATTATAACGAGGCGTAGTCACTTACTTCTCCAAATTAGTCGCTAAACCGTCGCCAATTAAAAGGTGTTTTCCGACGGCTATATCCGTCGCTAGGTAGTCGCCAAAGTTCCCGCCAATGTTATAAAGATTTTGCCGCCAACATTTGCGACGAATAAGCGACGAAAAATAATCCGTCGCTAATGTTCGTCGACTTAGCGACGGAAACCCGACAAATTTTTACATTTAAAATTGAAAAAAATTATGTTGTGTTGTCTGTCGCTAATCCGTCGCTAAGATGTCGGAAATTGGTCGCTATTAGCGACGGAATCCGTCCGTCGCTAAAAGTCCGTCGGTAAAGTGGGGTATTTTAGTAGTGAATGTCTCAAACAAACTCTAATACAACTCAATATCTCAAGTTTAATACAACAAGCTCAAAACATGAAAGCTAAGTAAGTCTACTAGCTAAACTCCTGAATCACTCCTGAGAGTCGGAACCAAAGGTAGCTAATCCCTCGCCAGGTCCATGGTAAGTAGGGCATGTGTCGTCAGGAGTATCATCTGTAATATTTTCAACAGGTCCAATCAGGACAGGAACGAGCACATCTCATCTAGAAATCCTAAGTAAATGACAAAGACTATAAAGCAGTTTTTAGACAGTTATACAGATGAGCATGGCAGTTTTATACAGATAATGATGTAGAGAAACAGTGAGGGTACAAGGAAAGTAAAGTAACTAACAAGAGAAGAAATCATGGCAAGAAGACTGTAGTAAACTAGCTGAACTAGAATAACATGGTATAAGTCCAGATAGTATAAAATGTAATCCCAGTGTGAGTCCAGTCCATATAATCCAATACTAGATGATTCCAGTACAAGATGAGTCCAGTAAAAATGAGTCCAGAAGTGATCCATGATTCCAGGGTAAGTCCAGACTATACTCTAACAGTATGTTTTAAAATACTGAGATCAACATGTAAACGGCTAGGGGTAATCAGGCACATCGTACACTCGGCCAAGTGTGGGATGGCTAGCATTTCAGAATAGTTCCAAGGGAGGTGG
This sequence comes from Iris pallida, assembly GCA_029216955.1. Lineage (NCBI taxonomy): Eukaryota > Viridiplantae > Streptophyta > Magnoliopsida > Asparagales > Iridaceae > Iris > Iris pallida. Next base: position 4,455,061 of record JANAVB010009798.1, read on the forward strand.
TTCCAGATTTTAGGTATGTTCACATGTCTACTCAAGTATTTCCCCGCCCACAAATGAATCCATAATCCAACACTACAACCAGTATGAGTCCAGCCAATGATTCCAGAAATGATTCCAGTAGGGTGATGCCAGTAGTGATTCCAGATATAGAGGCCAGACATGAATAAATGAGTGTCGTATGTAATGGATCCAGCAATACTAATCGTGTTTGTACAGAGAATCACATATAGCTAACTAGAACTGAAACACAGTAAATAACAAGTAAATGAAAGAACTATCAGAGAATGTACTCGCCTGACACTCTGGAAGAGTAGTATAATATCAGATGTCTGTACCAGGGTCACAATGTCCTAAAATAGAGCAATACAGTTATGACATGTCTAATATGAAGATAAATGAAATCTACAATGCAATCTATATGAATTCTAAGCCAATCTAGGTCAAAGTCAAACTTGGTCAACTCTACAGTCAAACTAAGTCAAATCAAGTCATATTAGGTCACAAGAAGTTAAACTAAGTCATTCAAGGTTAAACAAGGTTAAACAAGTCAAGGTTAGTCAAATCTAGGTTAAAGTCAACTCTTGGTCAACATTCTAGTCAAATATTAGTCAACATGATTAATCTGGGTCAAGTCTAGGTCAAACTTAGACCAACTAAGGTTTTGGTTAATCATATACTAGTCTGTAAGATAATTAGGTCAATGGCCAACTCTAACTCAAACTCTATAAGGCTAACATGTCTTTGGTTACTAAGGATTCTATACCACAAAGCTAAGGCATAACCAATCTCCTATACAAGGTATATCATACAAAATATATATATATAGCACAATACCAACCTTAATCCTGTAATCAAGCTAATCCCATTCTCCAACTCAAGTCATGACTCAACTCTAAGTATTCCACTTAACCCCATACATATCTTAATTTACATAGGACTACCCATATAACTTAGGTTACTATTTACTCATATAGGTTAAACCTAAACCAACTAGTCATTAGGCTAAGGTTTAGTCAAACTTAGTCAGCTAGTCCTTCTAAGACCATCTAAGTCATTTATAGATCAATTAGGTCATTTCTAGGTCAAGGTTGACCTATAGTTGACTTTGGTCAACAATGGTCAACATTGGTCAACTTGCTAGTCAACCTAGGTCTACTAGTTAGGATTTAGTCAAACTAGTCATTCTAGGTTAGTTCAAGTCAAACTAGGTTGATTAGGTCAAGTTTGACCTAAGGTTGATCTTGGTCAACACTTGGTCAAACAAGGGGTAAACTAGTTAAGTCATGGGTATTTGGTTAATTAGGGTTAGCCCTAATGGCCATAGGCTAATAGCTATAGCCCATAGGCTAGTAGCTTAGGTCAACTAGTTCTAGGTTTACCTATATATATATATATATATATATATATATATATATATATATATATATATATATATATAAAATATATATATATATACATACACTATATAATGTAAAACCTATATATATAGCCACTATATATAAATACCCATATACCCCACATATATATATAACCATATATACACACTACAATATATATATAACATATATACATACATAATGTATATGTATAATATACCTAATATATATATTATATACAATATATATATAGAGAGATAAGTAATGAGAGTGTAGAGAGGGGAAATCTTAGAGAGAGAGTGAGGGAAAACTGGTCTGGGGGGGGTCCCTGTTCAGTCACTTAACAGTGACTGAACACTCCAAAGAAACACACACACACACAGGAACACACACACACAACTCACCACACACTCACATGTGTATATATACATGTATATACACCCAATGGACCCCAAATTTCACCCACACACACACTAACATATATATAACATATACACATACTAAAAATACACATATACATGTATAAGTCATATCAAATTAAGGTTTGAAATTCGAAATACAAAACTGGAAAATATCCAAAATCTGGAAAATAGGGCTGTGCACAGGAAAAAAATAGGTAACTTGATTTACACTCACCAAACCGAGCTAAGGCTCGATCCTATTGGTTGGTAATTGTGCCCTGGCATATGTACGTGTCGTGTGTGTCCATGGGAGTCCACCACGACATGACACGGCGTGTCCCAACGCCCAAAAACCCAATCGGGTAAATCCTGACACTGTGCAGTGTCACAGGCATCGTGCACGCGTGCACTTAGCTCTAGGACACGACACACGTGTCTAGAAGTCTCGTGCACGTGTGGGTAGGTTCGTCTAGGGTTGGTCTAGGGTTTAGGTAGCCTGTCTCGTGTCTACGTGTCCTCAGGACACGGCACGAACTCTGTATCAGTCGAAGAAAATCGACTGATACTCAGTGTTCTGCACCGCGTCGTGCATGGGTTCTCGTGTCTCGTGGACACGACACGAGCCACGTGGGGCCTCGTGGTCATATCCACGTGTAGCCCACATGATGGGCTACACACTCGTGCAAACACGAGGTGTCGAAGTATTGTGTCCGCGCGATACGAGACGCGCGAAGTGGACTCTGTGCGTGCGTGCACTGTCAGTGCACGACCAGTGCACGTGTCCGTGCTCTCTCGACACGACACCAACGTGTCTCAAACTCGAGAGGGGGCATGTCAGAGGTTGCCCCCTCCTCTGTGTCAATTTTCACGTGTCCACGTGTCCCACAGTGTCCGTGCTAAGTGTCGAGTAGCAGGGCATGAAAATGTGCACAGTGCGATATCCTGGCAGCGTGTCCAAGTCGATTTTTGACACGAAAATGACACCGTGTCGTGTTCAGTCAAGTGTGGGTGTAAACTATAAGTCTAGGGCTACAATATTATGAGATTTGTTTTACAAAATAATGAAATTAATTTCTTTTTGGCATTTCGACAAACACAGTAATTAGAACACAGATACGTGTCCGATACAGATACCAAACCAAATCTAAATCCTACCAAACTTGACACACAGTTTCCTAGTACCTAGATGCATGCAAATATGAAGAGAAAACACAATATTAACTATGTTTATGGACATTTACCTATGAGTGCAAAACTCAAAGAAAACAAGGTTTTGGGGGAGGTGTCCTCTTCACTTGGTGATGCCCAAAGCTCCACAAATCCTTGATAGCAGGCCCTAGATAGTATCCTCTAGTGTAGGGGAGTCCAATGCAAGAAACTAGGCTCAATTTGGAGCTAAAATGGTTAAGTGGTGAAGGGTTGAAGTAGAGGGAAAAATCAAGGTTCCAAGTAATGAAAATGGGACTTTTTTTGTGAAGGGGTGTACATATATGGGGGGGTGTTGTTGGCTGCCATGGGGGGGGGGGGGTAGGGGTAGGCTATAGGGCCCCTTTCCACCTTGCAAAGCTTAGCCCCTAAGGCTTTGACTAGGTAGATAGATATTTAGGTTTTTCTAAAACATCTAAAAAGTAATATCTAGATATTTATCAACTAGATATTTACACATAAAGCTAACATCCTCTACTTAGTCTTCTAGGTTAGTGGCTAACCTCTAGATTAGTGCTAAACTAGGTTAGGGACTAACATGACACTAATCAATAATTAAATAATAATAAAAACACATAAATCCAAATAATTTTAAATAATTCCTAGAAAATTACCAAAATACCCTTTAGGCCAAAAAGCCCTAATTTGATGTTCTAAACCTATGGCTAGGCTCACATGATCATGGTTAGTCTCTAGGTTATGAAATCTCTAGGGTTTACACTAGGGTTATACTAACTAAGTCACAAAGTCATAAGTTATGACTTAGAAAATGGTTTAACTTAACTAAAATCACCAGAAAATCATACCATGACTAAAATACCACTAATAAATAATAAAAATAATAAATTTTCAAAAATACCCCAATTTCAGAAAACTGGGTGTTACAAGTCTACCCTCCTTAGAAGAATTTCGTCCTCGAAATTAAGATGGTCGTACTCCTTCTAGGTCACACCCCCAGTCAATCAAAGTCAAAAGATAACATGAAATCATAGACCTACTGGTCATGATTCTACAGTCTCAAAAAGGGTAACTATGCTATCTAGCATATCACAAGCATATCCTGACAGGTACTAATGGAATCACACAACATGATGGAAAAAGAAGGACGAGAAGGACAAACCTGCTAACCCGTCACCTGCAACATCGGTCTCCTCGACCTCCATCGCAAAAGCTCCACCCCTCTGGTACTGAGCTACAGGTGGCCTAGCACCCTCATAAGGAGGTGCAACTGGACAATCTATCATCTTGTGGGCAGCAGACCCACAAAATAGACAAACCTTCAGCCTCCTCCTACAAGACTCCCAAATATGCCCTACCTTCTTGCAATACCCACAACTCTGTATCCTCTGATCCTGTCCTCGAGGCTGATGCTGAACTCTAACAGGTGCCTGCTGAATGTGAGGCCTCTTGGCCTGACCTCCACTGCTACTGGCTCCCTGAGCGTCGCGGCCCCTCTTGAGCTTCAGCTCAAGATCATCCTCAGCTGCCATCGCTCCTGTCAGGATCTCCTCAAAGGTGGCATTCCTGTCCCTCTTGGTCAAGGACTTGACCTCCTTGACCAAGCCCTTCCTGAATCTCCTCGCCTTCGCTGTCTCGCTAAGGCCCTCCACAAATCTGCTCAACCGACAAAACTCACCAGAATACTCCTCTACAGTCTGGTTCCCCTGAACCAGGTTCTCGAACTGGGTCTCCAAAGCACCGACTGCCTGATCCGGGAAAAACTTCCTCTTGAAGAGCTCCTTGAAAACTCTCCATGTCTGTCCTGAAGTACCTACTCTCGGGTCCGTCTGATACCAGGTACGGGCAAGATCCCGCATCTGGCTGGCTGCTGCCTCTATCTGGAGTCCGGCTGGTATCTCCGCCAGTCGAAAAATCTTCTCAATGTGCTCAATCCAGTCATCAGCATAAAGAATCCCCTCTGTCCCCAAGAAGTCCCTGGGGTTCATCTTCTTGAACTCCTGAATGCCCAAAATCTTCTGCTGTCGCGACTGTTCCAATCCTCCCTGTGGCTGGACAGCCAACCTCTCCATCGTCGCTCTAGCCAGCTGATGGACCTCATCAATGCCTCTGGTAAATGCCGTCGTCTGACGCTGCTGCTGGGTCTGCTGCGACTCTAGAAACTGCTGGAAATATGTAAACATCTGTACAGCATCCACAAGTCCAGATGGCATCTGCTGCTGGTACTCCTGCTGGTACTGCTGGTACTGCTGGTGCTGCTGGTGCTGCTGAAACTGAGGCTGACGAAACTGCGGGGGAGGCATGTCTGGGGTAGCTGGGGTAGTCCTCGGAATAGGTGGAGGAGGACTACCAAAAGTAGATACTCCTACGTGAGCAGACGTAAGGAGTGGTACAGTCCCAGCTGTAGGCTGTACTGGACGAGAAATGGCAGACCTCTCAGAATCTGCCGGCACAGAGCGATGTGACCTAGTCTCCACCATCCTGAAGACAGATCAATAAGGAAGTCAATAACGGTACAAGGATGACAGTATCAAGGATAATGCGAAAATAGATTATACAGATTTGAACAAAAGTCAGTAGATTCAAATCCTTGGAAATTTCCTAGTTGTGATTGAGTATCCTCTCTCTAAGCCTATTATCAAATCCTATCACAGGCTGTAGTGATACTTTAGTTCGAATACCACTACATAAACTCGAGACCTGCATGGGCCACCACTAAAAACGAGTCACGACCCGCACCCTGTGTAGGGGCACGAAAAGTGGGTACGTCCAGCCTACGCCGCAGTGTCGGCGGTAGAACGCTGTCCTAGGTTGCTAACTAATCTCATGCAGTATATATAATGTACTTGCCAAGATCTCAACTCCGAAGGGAGGACAAGTAAAAGATATGATATACTCAATCACAGTCTAAGCATGATAAGATAACACAGAAATCTAGATACCAACTAACAACAACAGAAATTAAACTACTAAAATAATAACAACAATGTCTCAAACAAACTCTAATACAACTCAATATCTCAAGTTTAATACAACAAGCTCAAAACATGAAAGCTAAGTAAGTCTACTAGCTAAACTCCTGAATCACTCCTGAGAGTCGGAACCAAAGGTAGCTAATCCCTCGCCAGGTCCATGGTAAGTAGGGCATGTGTCGTCAGGAGTATCATCTGTAATATTTTCAACAGGTCCAATCAGGACAGGAACGAGCACATCTCATCTAGAAATCCCAAGTAAATGACAAAGACTATAAAGCAGTTTTTAGACAGTTATACAGATGAGCATGGCAGTTTTATACAGATAATGATGTAGAGAAACAGTGAGGGTACAAGAAAAGTAAAGTAACTAACAAGAGAAGAAATCATGGCAAGAAGACTGTAGTAAACTAGCTGAACTAGAATAACATGGTATAAGTCCAGACAGTATAAAATGTAATCCCAGTGGGAGTCCAGTCCATATAATCCAATACTAGATGATTCCAGTACAAGATGAGTCCAGTAAAAATGAGTCCAGAAGTGATCCATGATTCCAGGGTAAGTCCAGACTATACTCTAACAGTGTGTTTTAAAATACTGAGATCAACATGTAAACGGCTAGGGGTAATCAGGCACATCGCACACTCGGCCAAGTGTGGTATGGCTAGCATTCCAGAATAGTTCCAAGGGAGGTGGTTCCAGATTTTAGGTATGTTCACATGTCTACTCAAGTATTTTCCCGCCCACAAATGAATCCATAATCCAACACTACAACCAGTATGAGTCCAGCCAATGATTCCAGAAATGATTCCAGTAGGGTGATGCCAGTAGTGATTCCAGATATAGAGGCCAGACATGAATAAATGAGTATCGTATATAATGGATCCAGCAATACTAATCGTGTTTGTACAGAGAATCACATATAGCTAACTAGAACTGAAACATAGTAAATGACAAGTAAATGAAAGAACTATCAGAGAATGTACTCGCCTGACACTCTGGAAGAGTAGTGTAATATCAGATGTCTGTACCAGGGTCACAATGTCCTAAAATAGAGCAATACAGTTATGACATGTCTAATATGAAGGTAAATGAAATCTACAATGCAATCTATATGAATTCTAAGCCAATCTAGGTCAAAGTCAAACTTGGTCAACTCTACAGTCAAACTAAGTCAAATCAAGTCATATTAGGTCACAAGAAGTTAAACTAAGTCATTCAAGGTTAAACAAGGTTAAACAAGTCAAGGTTAGTCAAATCTAGGTTAAAGTCAACTCTTGGTCAACATTCTAGTCAAATATTAGTCAACATGATTAATCTGGGTCAAGTCTAGGTCAAACTTAGACCAACTAAGGTTTTGGTTAATCATATACTAGTCTGTAAGATAATTAGGTCAATGGCCAACTCTAACTCAAACTCTATAAGGCTAACATGTCTTTGGATACCAAGGATTCTATACCACAAAGCTAAGGCATAACCAATCTCCTATACAAGGTATATCATACAAAATATATATATATAGCACAATACCAACCTTAATCCTGTAATCAAGCTAATCCCATTCTCCAACTCAAGTCATGACTCAACTCTAAGTATTCCACTTAACCCCATACATATCTTAATTTACAAAGGACTACCCATATAACTTAGGTTACTATTTACTCATATAGGTTAAACCTAAACCAACTAGTCATTAGGCTAAGGTTTAGTCAAACTTAGTCAGCTAGTCCTTCTAAGACCATCTAAGTCATTTATAGATCAATTAGGTCATTTCTAGGTCAAGGTTGACCTATAGTTGACTTTGGTCAACAATGGTCAACATTGGTCAACTTGCTAGTCAACCTAGGTCTACTAGTTAGGGTTTAGTCAAACTAGTCATTCTAGGTTAGTTCAAGTCAAACTAGGTTGATTAGGTCAAGTTTGACCTAAGGTTGACCTTGGTCAACACTTGGTCAAACAAGGGGTAAACTAGTTAAGTCATGGGTATTTGGTTAATTAGGGTTAGCCCTAATGGCCATAGGCTAATAGCTATAGCCCATAGGCTAGTAGCTTAGGTCAACTAGTTCTAGGTTTACCTATATATATATATATATATATATATATATATATATATATATATACACTATATAATGTAAAACCTATATATATAGCCACTATATATAAATACCCATATACCCCACATATATATATAACCATATATACACACTACAATATATATATATATAACATATATACATACATAATGTATATGTATAATATACCTAATATATATATTATATACAATATATATAGAGAGATAAGTAATGAGAGTGTAGAGAGGGGAAATCTTAGAGAGAGAGTGAGGGAAAACTGGTCTGGGGGGGTCCCTGTTCAGTCACTTAACAGTGACTGAACACTCCAAAGAAACACACACACACACAGGAACACACACACATAACTCACCACACACTCACATGTGTATATATACATGTATGTACACCCAATGGACCCCAAATTTCACCCACACACACACTAACATATATATAACATATACACATACTAAAAATACACATATACATGTATAAATCATATCAAATTAAGGTTTGAAATTCGAAATACAAAACTGGAAAATATCCAAAATCTGGAAAATAGGGCTGTGCACAGGAAAAAAATAGGTAACTTGATTTACACTCACCAAACCGAGCTAAGGCTCGATCCTATTGGTTGGTAATTGTGCCCTGACATATGTACGTGTCGTGTGTGTCCATGGGAGTCCACCACGACACGACACGGCATGTCCCAACGCCCAAAAACCCAATCGGGTAAATCCTGACACTGTGCAGTGTCACAGGCATCGTGCACGCGTGCACTTAGCTCTAGGACACGACACACGTGTCTAGAAGTCTCGTGCACGTGTGGGTAGGTTCGCCTAGGGTTGGTCTAGGGTTTAGGTAGCCTGTCTCGTGTCCACGTGTCCTCAGGACACGGCACGAACTCTGTATCAATCGAAGAAAATTGACTGATACTCAGTGTTCTGCACCGCGTCGTGCATGGGTTCTCATGTCTCGTGGACACGACACGAGCCACGTGGGGCCTCGTGGTCATATCCACGTGTAGCCCACATGATGGGCTACACACTCGTACAAACATGAGGTGTCAAAGTATTGTGTCCGCGCGATACGAGACGCGCGAAGTGGACTCTGTGCGTGCGTGCACTGTCAGTGCACGACCAGTGCACGTGTCCGTGCTCTCTCGACACGACACCAACGTGTCTCAAACTCGAGGGGGGGCATGTCAGAGGTTGCCCCCTCCTCTGTGTCAATTTTCACGTGTCCACGTGTCCCACAGTGTCCGTGCTAAGTGTCGTGTAGCAGGGCATGAAAATGTGCACAATGCGATGTCGTGGCAGCGTGTCCAAGTCGATTTTCGACACGAAAATGACACCGTGTCGTGTTCAGTCAAGTGTGGGTGTAAACTATAAGTCTAGGGCTACAATATTATGAGATTTGTTTTACAAAATATTGAAATTAATTTCTTTGTGGCATTTCGACAAACACAGTAATTAGAACACAGATACGTGTCCGATACGGATACCAAACCAAATCTAAATCCTACCAAACTTGACACACAGTTCCCTAGTACCTAGATGCATGCAAATATGAAGAGAAAACGCAATATTAACTATGTTTATGGACATTTACCTATGAGTGCAAAACTCAAAGAAAACAAGGTTTTGGGGGGGTGTCCTCTTCACTTGGTGATGCCCAAAGCTCCACAAATCCTTGATAGCAGGCCCTAGATAGTATCCTCTAGTGTAGGGAAGTCCAATGCAAGAAACTAGGCTCAATTTGGAGCTAAAATGGTTAAGTGGTGAAGGGTTGAAGTAGAGGGAAAAATCAAGGTTCCAAGTAATGAAAATGGGACTTTTTTTGTGAAGGGGTGTACATATATGGGGGGGTGTTGTTGGCTGCCATGGGGGGGTAGGGGTAGGCTATAGGGCCCCTTTCCACCTTGCAAAGCTTAGCCCCTAAGGCTTTGACTAGGTAGATAGATATTTAGGTTTTTCTAAAACATCTAAAAAGTAATATCTAGATATTTATCAACTAGATATTTACACATAAAGCTAACATCCTCTACTTAGTCTTCTAGGTTAGTGGCTAACCTCTAGATTAGTGCTAAACTAGGTTAGGGACTAACATGACACTAATCAATAATTAAATAATAATAAAAACACATAAATCCAAATAATTTTAAATAATTCCTAGAAAATTACCAAAATACCCTTTAGGCCAAAAAGCCCTAATTTGATGTTCTAAACCTATGGCTAGGCTCACATGATCATGGTTAGTCTCTAGGTTATGAAATCTCTAGGGTTTACACTAGGGTTATACTAAGTCACAAAGTCATAAGTCATGACTTAGAAAATGGTTTAACTTAACTAAAATCACCAGAAAATCATACCATAACTAAAATACCACTAATAAATAATAAAAATAATAAATTTTCAAAAATACCCCAATTTCAGAAAACTAGGTGTTACATGTGGCGCAGTTCTTCGCCTTCATACAGCAGATGATGGAGACACAGCGACGCTAGGCAGAGGATATGAGATAGGGCATTGATAATGCCCATCAGTTAGCGATGGTGGCAGTCGAGAAGGTGGCTGCCCAACCCCTAGAAGGGCAGATCCAGCCCTACCAGCCGAGGACTCAAGGTATTCAGAATTTCCAGAAGATGAGGCCGCAAGATTTCAAGGGTACCGAGGGTATCCTATATGCCGACGATTGGATCGAGCATATAGAGGAGATCTTCCGTCTCGCAGAGATACCGGCTAGACTCCAGGTGGAAGCCGCGGGCAGTCAGATGCAGGACCTTGCCCGCACTTGGTACCAGACCGACCCCAGGGTTGATACTACAGGGCAGACTTGGGAGGCTTTTAAAAAGCTTTTCAAGGAGAAGTTCTTCTCCGACAATGCACTTGGCGCATTAGAGACGCAGTTTGAGAACCTGGTTCAGGGGAACCAGACAGTGGAGGAGTACGTTGGAGAGTTCTGCCGCCTGGGCAGATTTGTGGAGGGCCTTAGCGAGACAGCGAAGGCTAGGAGGTTCAGGAAGGGCTTGGTTAAGGAAGTCAAGTCCTTAACCAAGAGCAACAGGAATGCTACATTCGAGGAGATTTTGATGGGAGCTATGGCAACGGAGGATGATCTGGAACTGAAGACGAAGAGAGGTTGAGATTCACACGGAGCCAGTGGTAGTAGGGGCCCAGATAAGAGGCCTCACTATCAGCATCAGCAGCATCAACAGAAGCCATTTCAGCATAAGCAGTTTCAGCAGGCACCGAGACAGCAGTAGACCATTAGTTGGACCTTTTGCAAGAAGACAGGGCATGTATGGAATGAGTGCAGGAAGAGGCTCGGCAAGTACCTACTTTATGGTACAGCAGAGCACCAGTTGAGGGATTGTCCCATGGCTGTGGGACGTACAGCTCAGGGGCAGGAGCCAAGGCCCCAGTAGTGCAGCAGAAAGGACCACTGTCGACCCAGCAGTAGAAGTTTATTCAGCACCAGCAGCAGGCCAGAAGAGGTCAGCAGGGGGAGCTTTCGCCATAGCAACTGAGGAGTTCGAGCCAGTAGAAGATCTTATAGCAGGTTCTGTTCTTATCGACTCGTTTCCCGCATTCACATTATTTGATTCGGGTGCTTCCCATAGCTTTGTGTCTGTATCATTTGCCATTAGATACCAGCTTTCTTCTGAACCATTGCCTAGGACTTGCAAGATCACGACTGGGGTAGTATTATCCTCGTCCGTGATGTTTGCAAGGATCGGAGAGTAGTTTTGGGAGGCCGAGAATTGGATGTGAGTCTGCTCGTAATGCCATTACCTGTAGTGCCCCGACCCGCAAAGTCAATCGAAGGAATCGAAACGCCGACGGCGTTGGAACTAAGCCTTACAACAGCTCGCCCGGAGACATCGTTCAGGTGGGGGAGTTTCGGTGAACTTACTCCATCTTAGCTTGCACATAATAAATCGTATTTTCAACTCGCATAAGTAGGCTAATATAAAAGCTACGCACCAACATAGCTAAGGGAGTAATCCCGTCGGGTCGGAAGTGTCCTAGAATATGGAGATGGTCCAACGATCAACATAGAAGTCAGCTCAACGTGCTTTCAAATGACACTCGATCCTTCGATCCCGTGGCTTGGGAGAAGGAAGTTGGCCTAAGTTGCTAAATTGCCCCGACACTCATATTAGCCTAAGTCTTAGGCGTCGCCTGCATAAATGCTTGCTAAAGCAGGCACGGTCCCGTTGCGCAAGGCTTGGAAGAGCCTTCGCATGTCCCGTTGGTCCCGTCGATTTGGTCCCAACACTCAAATAAGCCTAAGTCATAGGCGTCGCCCGCGTGAATGCTTAACCAAGCATGCATTGTCCCGTCGACTTATCTCGACACCTGAATAAGCCTAAGTCATAGGCATCGCCCGCACGAATGCTTAACAAAGCATGCATGGTCCGGTCCCGCAAGGCTTGGCATAGCCTTCGCACGTCCCGCAAGTTAAGTCATCTTTGTACGGCTTGTTGGCTTAAGTCTAGGCACCCAAGACTTGGTTGTTAAGTCGACCCCGTACCTAGCACGTTCCCTCGATGCGTAGCTCGGCGTAGCCTTCGCTCGTCGAGTCATTGCCGTATAAGTCAACAAGAGTTGCTCTAGGCTAACGAAGCCATTCCTAGCGCTATCCTGCTCTAGCTGCGGTTGTCAAGTCAAGTAGTCCCTTGAGAACAAGGCTCGTCGTATAAGTATATGACTTGAGCGCTAGCGTCGCCTAGAGAACCATGTCTGTCTAAGGCACGAGCCACGTCGAATACTTTTAAGCATGCCGGACCCGTCCGGTCATGTCCTGCTTGAATACTTTTAAGCATGCCGGTCCTGCCCGGTCATGTCCTGCCTGAATACTTGATAAGTCCCGCACACGAGATTGGTCCCGCGGCTTGGGAGTCTCGATAGAATAAAGGAATGCATGGTCATGTTAAGAAAAGACTGGATAGATTGGATAGATCGAGTCTTGCATGGTCATGGACAACTTGTCGACAAGGTGTAGTCTTCTCGGGTGATCTCCTCCGGGGCACCGGGATCATCCGCCCGGGAGAAGCGAGTGTGGCTCAAAGTAGGATGCTGGATGACCGCATGGGAGTATCGGCGCTTCCGGGGCTAGCTACCCTTAGAAGGGCGGACCGATACTCCCGCCGAGCCATGTCCAAGATAGCTTGAAATTGCTAGTGACCACTCATGTAGATGTGTCGGCAATAGCGGCACACCGCGTGTATGCCTTTGGATTGTGTCTAGAACTTGAATGCTTGTCTTGTCGGGGAACACAATATTGGGCCTAAGACTGGGCTGCAGCATAGGCACCGTGCTTGGCACGATAGATGGTGTCAGAATATAAATGGAAAGTGATACTATGGTTCACAAGTCTTGTCTAAGTTAGCAAATGGGTCTAACGGGAAGGCCGCAAGGCGGTAACACGATAAGTCTGGATAACTTGCGAGGCGCGGCCTCAATCTTGAAGTACGAGCAAAGTCTAAGTAAAGTCTAAGGCACGGCCTGCACGAGTCGTCCCGTTGCCGTCCCTGGGCACTTGAATCGTTAGCACAAGAATTGGTCTAGTGGCGCTTGAGTTTAATCAAAGGTCCTGGCACGGCCGAGTTCACGTAAATTGCCCCTCGACAAAGCACAGTCTTGAACAAGTCTAAGTTTGGAATAAATGTGGCACGACCCTGCCGTCCCGCCTTGAAGTTTGGTCAAGTACCTAAGCGATGAGGCACTGCCTCGATCAAAACACACGTTGGCAAGATAGCGTGACCCTGTCGTTGCACGACCTTGTCGTTGCATCGCTAGTTATCAACTGAGACGTCCTTGTCCTAAAATAAATCCTAAGGCAAGACTAGAAAGACAATTAAAAGGGTTTAAGCTGCACAAAGTAAATGAAACGTGTCGGTTATGTATGGGTGGGCGAGAAGCTCACTCCACCAGTACAGTGGTACTGACACCCACATAGTGTTTCATATGCAGGCACAGGTAGAAGCTCGTGGCGCGGAGCTCGCTTGGATGCGTCGAGGCATGGAGTTCCTTGGCGAGTCAAAGCGTGCGGCCGCGTGACCCGAAGACTTATACAGGACATAATGTATGGACATCGCCTTCCGAAGCTTCCGCTGGAGTCAAGCATTGTATCGAGAGATGAGAGAGAGCAGAGTGACTTGTAAATGAGTGAAAAGTGAGCCTGAGAGACTTGTAATTGGCCTTGCGCCCATAAATGTAATCTTGTATTCAATATCAATAAAGAGATTCTTTTGAGTTACTTGTGTCCATGTGTTCTTCTTTAAATTCCGCTGCAATGTTTTCAATGTTTCTGCTTGGGACTTCTGTGCGACGACCCCGTCGCCGCCGATAAAATCGACCGTTATGGAATTGCCTTGCACGAGCGCAATCTAGGCTCGTGCGGCATCACGCCTTAGCGAGGACGATCGCTCCTACGGGAGCGGGGCGTGACATAATGGTATCAGAGCACGGCTTTACGTCCTTGGACTTCAAATCGAATTATCAGTTTTGAAAGCTCGTCGTTGGAAAATAAGTGTACGCTCTCTCTCGATTGTCCCTCGGCATGTCCATACAATAAGTCTAAATATTTTCGAAAGCTCGTACAAGCATTCACTCAAACACATCGATAGGCAAGGCCTTTGTGCCGAACGTTGCAAACTTGACTCGATTGAAAACACGTGCTAATGTTAGCAAGTCGCGCGTGTGCCCGAATAGTACTACGTCGACCTTAGCAAGTCGCATGCATGCCTAATTAGTCCAAACGTCGACCCTAAAAAATGATCTTGCAAACTCAACATTTAGTCCGCACGGGATGGCTATGCACACGGCCTTTTGGCTAAGTTGTGTTTCGCGTCGCGCACCTCGACCCATGGTGCAACGAATCGTGAACGATATCAAGTATCGCTCGGTCGGGGGTGGAGATGCACTTAGAGTGTCTGTCGATAGGAATGCTATCGAGTTAACGCTTAGGTGTACACGAAGGATTGACTTGGATTTCGAGATATAGTGCGAACGACTTTGTGCGTCGGTACGACGCGAGCGACTACGCTAGTGATTCGTCGAACGAATCTAAGAGATGTCTTAGCGCATGATGCGAACTTGATTGAGGACTAGAACGGATGGCTCGAATCCGAGTGGTGTATGGATTTTTCTTGGAAATCATTCGAGCAGAAATTGAGGATTTCGAGTATGTCGGCGAGGCGATGCGATCGCGCAAAGCCTTAGAGCGCGTCAGTTTAGTTGGATGTGACTTCGTGTGTCTCGAACGAGCATCTCGTTCAGACGACTTGCGAGTAGGCAATGCGAGTAGAAATCGATATCGAAATGATTCGAACCGATGAATGAAAATGAATGGTCTTGATCGAGGAAACTTAGAGGAATCGCACGTACGATTTCGGATTGATACAAATAAAATGTGACTTGGGTTTTGAACGACGATCTTGAAATGAGCTTGAGGAATAGTGATCGAGCTTGATCTTGAATATCGAGGAAATTATGGGATATCCAACTCGGACAATAGCATCAGTCGTATGACTCGAAATTGGTTGCAAGGAAGATCGTCAGGTTACACATATCGTCGATGGTATTGAGGCGTATCAGAGACCGATATGCGATAACTCGGGGGTACTCTGACTCGACAAATGACGAACGTGCAAATGTCATTGTTCCGATGGATGTTGTAATCGGGATATTGAAATGTATCGAGGAAAAGATAAACTTGGCTCGAGGATTTTCTGGTTGAACAAATGACGGGTAGACTATCGAATCGAAATCTGTCTCGGATGAAAATGAAAATGCTTGGATTTACTTCGACGATAACCCCAACATCGACATTCTTGTCTTATGCGAGCGCAATTCCAGCCTCGCAAATACGTCGCGCCGATTAGGGCGATCACTCCGCGTGAGCGCTGGTATGGTGATTCATACAGCGGGAGTGATCAAACTTGCTTGGCGTGGCAATTTGTATGCTTCGACTTGTGGTTTGACGCGAAGGTGACTCGTGAATGAATCAGTGTACTTGAGGATTGAGTAGGTCCAATCCGCGTATCGAGAATGAATGAGTCTAGACTCAAACAAGAGTTACTCCCCGATGAGAATGATTATTCTGCGAGTGCGTTGCGTGGTGATTCACGAACCACCGTAGATAATCGGACTCGTGTGAGATTGGGGCGCAACATATTGTCGAGCTAGATGACCTCGTGATCGAATGCACGAATTGGTTAGAGTTGGTGATTTGGATAAAATCGAATATGTGCAACGCATGCATTGATACGAATAGGTGATCGTGCTCGATGTTTAGAAATCTGAGTGACGCGAGCTTGGGTAGAAAACCTCGTATTACCGACTATGGTTTGACCCTAGGATTGGGGTCAGTGTTGGCATTATTGTTGGGGAACTATGATTCCAATCCTGACATTGACTTAGCCTCGAAAAGATTGGCCTAGCGGTTAGGCGAAACGTCCCTGTTGCAAGTGTTATCAATCGAAGGATTGATCTTGAGGATTAGATTAAATGGATAGTATAAATCACGAATGTAGGAAATCCTGCTCACGAGACTCGGCTGACATGCATATATTTCAGGGACGCCTGGGTATGTGCACGATGCGACTCGAGTGAGAATGACAACTCTCTATCATGCGGCTTGGTCGAATGCACGTATTTTGGGGACGCTTGGAATGCGTGCACGATCCAGCCAAGTGATACGTTGAGTTCAAACACGACTGGGGAACGAGAGTGTCGAGATCTTGAAATCGTGTTAACGGAAAGATTGATAAGTCGTGCGAGCGTAGCTCGGAATCGAAGGAACGCGTAGGCGAGATGCATACGAATAAGTCTTGGCCATAGAAATGGTAGGATGGCCTGCCCTCAGGAAAGTCTCGAGAACGAGACTTGTTCTGAGTGGTGTATGCTGTAGTGCCCCGACCCGCAAAGTCAATCGAAGGAATCGAAACGCCGACGGCGTTGGAACTAAGCCTTACAACGGCTCGCCCGGAGACATCGTTCAGGTGGGGGAGTTTCGGTGAACTTACTCCATCTTAGCTTGCACATAATAAATCGTGTTTTCAACTCGCACAAGTAGGCTAATATAAAAGCTACGCACCAACATAGCTAAGGGAGTAATCCCGTCGGGTCGAAAGTGTCCTAGAATATGGAGATGGTCCAACGATCAATATAGAAGTCAGCTCAACGTGCTTTCAAATGACACTCGATCCTTCGATCCCGTGGCTTGGGAGAAGGAAGTTGGCCTAAGTTGCTAAATTGCCCCGACACTCATATTAGCCTAAGTCTTAGGCGTCGCCTGCATAAATGCTTGCTAAAGCAGGCACGGTCCCGTTGCGCAAGGCTTGGAAGAGCCTTCGCATGTCCCGTTGGTCCCGTCGATTTGGTCCCAACACTCAAATAAGCCTAAGTCATAGGCGTCGCCCGCGTGAATGCTTAACCAAGCATGCATTGTCCCGTCGACTTGTCTCGACACCTGAATAAGCCTAAGTCATAGGCGTCGCCCGCACGAATGCTTAACAAAGCATGCATGGTCCGGTCCCGCAAGGCTTGGCATAGCCTTCGCACGTCCCGCAAGTTAAGTCATCTTTGTACGGCTTGTTGGCTTAAGTCTAGGCACCCAAGACTTGGTTGTTAAGTCGACCCCGTACCTAGCACGTTCCCTCGATGCGTAGCTCGGCGTAGCCTTCCCTCGTCGAGTCATTGCCGTATAAGTCAACAAGAGTTGCTCTAGGCTAACGAAGCCATTCCTAGCGCTATCCCGCTCTAGCTGCGGTTGTCAAGTCAAGTAGTCCCTTGAGAACAAGGCTCGTCGTATAAGTATATGACTTGAGCGTTAGCGTCGCCTAGAGAACCATGCCTGTCTAAGGCACGAGCCACGGCCGAATACTTTTAAGCATGCCGGACCCGTCCGGTCATGTCCTGCTTGAATACTTTTAAGCATGCCGGTCCTGCCCGGTCATGTCCTGCCTGAATACTTGATAAGTCCCGCACACGAGATTGGTCCCGCGGCTTGGGAGTCTCGATAGAATAAAGGAATGCATGGTCATGTTAAGGAAAGACTGGATAGATTGGATAGATCGAGTCTTGCATGGTCATGGACAACTTGTCGACAAGGTGTAGTCTTATCGGGTGATCTCCTCCGGGGCACCGGGATCATCCGCCCGGGAGAAGCGAGTGTGGCTCAAAGTAGGATGCTGGATGACCGCATGGGAGTATCGGTGCTTCCGGGGCTAGCTACCCTTAGAAGGACGGACCGATACCCCCGCCGAGCCATGTCCAAGATAGCTTGAAATTGCTAGTGACCACTCATGTAGATGTGTCGGCAATAGCGGTACACTGCGTGTATGCCTTTGGATTGTGTCTAGAACTTGAATGCTTGTCTTGTCGGGGAACACAATATTGGGCCTAAGACTGGGCTGCAGCATAGGCACCGTGCTTGGCACGATAGATGGCGTCGAAATGTAAATGGAAAGTGATACTATGGTTCACAAGTCTTGTCTAAGTTAGCAAATGGGTCTAACGGGAAGGCCGCAAGGCGGTAACACGATAAGTCTGGATAACTTGCGAGGCGCGGCCTCAATCTTGAAGCACGAGCAAAGTTTAAGTAAAGTCTAAGGCACGGCCTGCACGAGTTGTCCCGTTGCCGTCCCTGGGCACTTGAATCGTTAGCACAAGAATTGGTCTAGTGGCGCTTGAGTTTAATCAAAGGTCCTGGCACGGCCGAGTTCACGTAAATTGCCCCTCGACAAAGCACAGTCTTGAACAAGTCTAAGTTTGGAATAGAATGTGGCACGACCCTGCCGTCCCGCCTTGAAGTTTGGTCAAGTACCTAAGCGATGAGGCACTGCCTCGATCAAAACACACGTTGGCAAGATAGCGTGACCCTGTCGTTGCACGACCTTGTCGTTGCATCGCTAGTTATCAACTGAGACGTCCTTGTCCTAAAATGAATCCTAAAGCAAGACTAGAAAGACAATTAAAAGGGTTTAAGCTGCACAAAGTAAATAAAACGTGTCGGTTATGTATGGGTGGGCGAGAAGCTCACTCCACCAGTACAGTGGTACTGACACCCACATAGTGTTTCATGTGCAGGCACAGGTAGAAGCTCGTGGCGCGGAGCTCGCTTGGATGCGTCGAGGCATGGAGTTCCTTGGCGAGTCAAAGCGTGCGGCCGCATGACCCGAAGACTTATACAGGACATAATGTATGGACATCGCCTTCCGAAGCTTCCGCTGGAGTCAAGCATTGTATCGAGAGATGAGAGAGAGCAGAGTGACTTGTAAATGAGTGAAAAGTGAGCCTGAGAGACTTGTAATTGGCCTTGCGCCCATAAATGTAATCTTGTATTCAATATCAATAAAGAGATTCTTTTGAGTTACTTGTGTCCATGTGTTCTTCTTTAAATTCCGCTGCAATGTTTTCAATGTTTCTGCTTGGGACTTCTGTGCGACGACCCCGTCGCCGCCGATGAAATCGACCGTTATGGAATTGCCTTGCACGAGCGTAATCTAGGCTCGTGCGGCATCACGCCTTAGCGAGGACGATCGCTCCTACGGGAGCGGGGCGTGACATTACCGAACTACGATATTATACTCGGTATGGATTGGTTGAGCAGGTACCATGCCAGTATAGATTGTCATGGTGGTAGAGTTCTTTTCAGCATGCCAGGAGAGCCAGAGTTCGAGTTCACAAGGCGGGAGTTAGAGCAGAGCAGCGGAGTTTTCTGCGGAGTTTCAGCAGAGGAGCAGAGCGTGCCACATCCACTGATAGCTGAGTTTATAGATGTGTTTCCGGAAGAGTTGTCAGGGTTGCCTCCAAAAAGGGATATGGAGTTCTCTATAGATTTGATACCCGACGCAGAGCCGATATCTCAGCATGTTTATAGAGTGAACAACAGTGAGCTTGTGGAGTTGAAGAAGCAGGTGGATGAGTTGTAGGAAAAGGGCTTCATCTGATCGATTTCTTCACCGTAGGGTGCACAAGTACTCTTTATACCAAAATAGGATGGGTTGGTATGGATGTGTATCGATTACAGGGTACTCAATAGCCTCACGATCAAGAACAAGTACCCGATGTCGAGGATCGATGACCTGTTCGATCAGTTGAGCGGAGCGAAGGTATTCTCCAAAATTGATCTGAGGTCAGGTTATCATCAGGTGAAGGTGAAGAAGGAGGATATTTTGAAGACAACTTTCAGGACTCGGTATGGCCAGTTTGAGTTCATAGTAATACCGTTTGGGTTAACTAACACCCCGACGGTGTTCATGAACTTGATAAACAAGGTGTTCCACCAGTACTTGGATAAGTTCATGGTGGTGTTCATCGATGACATCTTGGTGTATTCGAAGACCCCAGAGGAGCATGAGGAGCATTTGAGAGTAGTTCTGGAGACTCTTAGGAAGGAGCAGCTTTACGGTAAGCTCTCGAAGTTTGAGTTCTTCTTGGACCGAGTTGACTTCCTAGGTCATGTTGTGATCGGGGATGGGATCTCAGTCGATCCGAAGAAGATCAGAGCAGTCGATGCGTGGACAGCACCGAGTTCAGTTACAAAGGTCAGGAGCTTTCTGGGATTGGTAGGATACTACAGGAGGTTTGTTCAGGATTTCTCCCGGATTGCAGAGCCATTGACTAGGCTGACCTGGAAGGACACAGAGTTTGTCTGAACGGAGGAGTATCAGATTGCTTTTGATGAGTTGAAGAAGCGACTGACGACAGCTCCGATTTTGACATTGCCATCAGGATCAGACGGGTTCACTATCTACAGTGACGCTTCGGGGAAGGGTTTGGGTTATGTCTTACAGCAGTATGGGAAGGTGATTGCCTATATATCCAGGCAGCTACGTCTGTATGAAAAGAACTATCCTACCCATGATTTGGAGTTGGCGGCAGTTATCTTTGCTCTAAAGCTGTGGAAGCACTATCTATACGGAGAGCGTGTGGAGATCTTCACAGACCACAAGAGCTTAAAGTATGTGTTTACACAGAAAGAGCTCAACATGAGGCAGCACAGATGGTTGGAGTTGATGAAGGAATTCGACATTTTATTGCAGTACCATCCAGAGAAGGCCAACGTGGTTGCCGATACCTTGAGTAGGTATCCGGTAGCTATGTGTTTAACGATGGATCGTCACTTATTAGCAGATTTGGAGAGCTTGGGGATCGAGGTGATCGTGCCAGGAGTTTAGATGTAGATGTGGGGTCTTCAGAATTAGTCGGACTTGATAGAGAGGATCAAGTCAGCTCAGTTCGATGATGTTACTCTGTAGTGTATCCGAGAGCAGTTTCGAGCTGGATTGGTGGATGAGAAGTTCGTCATTATGGAGGATGGCACATTGAGGCACGATTCCAGACTGTGTGTGCCTAGCAGAGAGCTTCGGGAGCAGGTCATGTATGAGGCCCATCGCTCTCAGTACTCTATGCATCCAGGTGCCAACAAGATGTATAGAGATTTGAAAGAGCATGTATGGTGGTATGGGATGAAGCGGGAAGTAGCACGCTTCGTAGCCAGGTGTCTAGTCTGTCAGCAGGTTAAGGCAGAGAGGCAGTGACTAGGAGGACTGTTGCAGCCATTGCCCATTCCGGAGTGGAAGTGGGAGCACATCACGATGGATTTTGTTTCTGGATTCTCGCGTTCGCTAGGAGGAAAAGACGCGATTTGGGTCATCGTGGACAGGTTGACCAAATCGGCCAACTTTTTGTCATTTAAAGTGGAGACGTCTACTGAGAAGCTAGCGGAGATGTATATGCGGCAGATTGTCAGGATACACGGGGTTCCGGTGACCATTGTCTCAGATCGGGATAGTCGCTTTACTTCCCATTTTTGGCGGAGTCTGCAGACTAGTTTGGGCACTCAGCTCAAATTCAGTACTGTATACCACCCTCAGACGGACGGACAGTCAGAGAGGACTATTCAGACTCTCGAGGACATGATGCGGACCTGTGTTCTAGATTTTGGAGGATCCTGGGAGGATCACCTGTACTTGGTGGAGTTTGCTTACAATAACAGTTTTCAGGCCAGCATTGGGATGTCACCATTCGAGGTACTGTACGGGCGTAGATGTCGTACACCATTGTCTTGGGATGACGTTGGAGAGCGAGCTTTATTGGGACCTGAGATGGTTGTTGATGCAGCTGAGAAGGTAAAGCTCATCAGAGATCGACTTTGCATGCGCATGACAGACAGCGGCGCTAGGCCGACAGCCACCGAAGACCTTTGCAGTTTGAGGTATAGCTTAGACTTAGGATTAAAATCTTGTTTGTTTGTGATTTTTATTGATCATATGATTGTTATAGTTAAGATGAGACCATGTTTGTGCTAGGTTGGTGATCTGGTGTTCTTGAGGATATCTTCGACGCATGGCACTATTTGCTTTGGTGGAGGTGGAAAGCTTAGTCTGCGTTTCATCGGACATTTTGTTGTTAGTAGAAGAGTTGGTGACATGTCATACAGGTTGGACTTGCCTCCTGCATTAGAGGGAGTCCACAACGTATTTCACGTGTCGCAGCTGAGACGGTACATGGCAGATCCCAGCCATGTATTGGATCACTCCGAGATTGGGGTGGGCCCTACTCTCAGTTATCCAGAGCAGCCTATGGAGATTCTGACCGACGAGAGAAGGTGCTGAAGAACCAGACGATATTCTTGCTTCGCGTAGCATGGAGGCATCACTCTCCAGGTGAGTCTACCTGGGAGAGGGAGGATGAGATGCGCGAGCAATACCCTTATCTTTTCCAGTCTTGAGGTATGACTTTCTATCCTCCTTGTCTATTCTGTTTTGTCTTTAATTTTGAGGACGAAATTATTTTAAGGGGGGTAGACTTGTCACACCCACTTTTTATTTCAAGGGTATTATGGTAATTTTAGATTATTTTATTTATTATTGAATTCATGTGATGATAGGTAGTTTGGTTTGTGGTCTGAATAGTTTTGATGGGTTTGACTTAGACAACCATGACCTAGAACCTTGATGACATATTAGAATTAGATTTATTATTAGAATTAATTTAGAATTTATTAGTTATTTTTAGAGTGTTTTAATTTATTTTTTTAGCCTTATTTTAGTAGCCTTTCTA
>JANAVB010009798.1:4512080-4720420 GCA_029216955.1 Iris pallida
TCTGGTGGCTTGAACCAGATCGCCGTTGCTAGTGCTTGGACAGGGTGGTCCAACTTCTGTTGAGAGCGCATCTCGTCCTCAACATGAATCTCGCTGAGGAGATTATCCAGGCTAATCTCCATTCTTCCTATGCATCCTTGCATAGATTTGTTGCTCCATCCTGAGGAAGTTTGCCACGATCCCTCCAACGACGAACTTATCGACGAGGGGCATGCTATCGTCCTCAGTTTCTGGCGCAGCTTCAGAAACTCTTCACTTGGGGCAGCATGGTCTTCGCGTCTTCAAGACCCATTTGTGTATTTTTCAAACATGAACATCTTCGACCGGGCCTCGTCGTCGTCATTCAGTCCCCCGGACTCCCAGATCTCTTTGGCAGAAGTCCCTTTGTGTAGGACTCGGCCAGAGAGTCTTCCATGGAATTCAGGATCAGCAGCCTGATATGCTGTTATCCTTTTTCCACTTGTCGCTTGCTCGTAGTAGCAGGCCAGACACAGCAGCAGATCCTGTTGCTGGAACGATTGGTTCTTCCTCATCCAACACGTGATCAACATCCACGAGTTGAAGGTTCAGAGTCACCTTTCGCTTCCAGATCTGGAAGTGTTCGCCGTCGAATTTCTCCAACTTGTTAAAGCCGGTATCGACAAGCGAAGCACGAGTGTTTTCCATCGAATCGTATAGCTTTGAGATTGTTAGTCTATTTGCAAATAATCGATAGAAAAACTTAGTTGCAATCCCTAAGAAGAGATGCAAAGAATGCAGTTGCAATCCCTGTGGAAGAGATGCAAATAATGCAGTTGCAATCCCTAAAAAAGAGATGCAAATAATGCTGATTGCGTAGCCTAAACGATTAAAAAAAAATCGAATCGCGTTTGCAATAGCGGTTTCTCGAAGGCAACAAGAGATGATCAACAACAGTTGAGTCTCAGATTCTCGAAGGCAACAGAAAGAGGAAGGAAGAAGAAGAGCGGATCTCGCTGGGGTGTTGAACACCGGCGCTCAAAGCTATACCCGCAGTACGGATAAGCTCCCAGGAACCAGCAAGTTCAGGAGAACTTCTGGAATGCTCGTAAGTCAATATTTGAGACTTGAACGGGCTTCCTGGACTTAACAGACTCCCTCAACTCTCTTCTTGGTGCATCTTTCAAAGGAGGCCAAGGGGCTCTATTTATAGAGTGGAGTTGAGACTTCACCTCTTCTCCTATCCGATGTGGAACTAAAATACCAATACTCAAAAATAGAGTTTGATATTTTAGATCATCCCACAATCAGCATAGAAGTGTGCCAGTCCACGCCTACCCCCCGAACCCTCCCGTGCATGCACGAGACATCTTGGAGTCTGCGTCTGAGTCCGAGTCCGCACAACAAAAATTAACTTGCATCCTTGTTGGATTTAATCCTTTTTCCTTCTAGGAAAATACTTCCACATGGCACAAACTTGTGCCCCACTACACCTCATGTGCACACCTCAACACAAGCAATGCATTATATTGAGATACACACCATTTGGTGTAGCCGATGTGGGACTATCTTTTCTAGTCCAAAGGCAAAAACACCAACATTATATGTGTTTTATTAAGTGTAGTACAGGAACTTAAGTGGATTAGAATGTGGGTGGCACATCTATGGTAGTGCCAGTAATTGAGAGAGAGTTGCCAGTGTGTGTTAGTGAGTAGATTAAGTGTGCGTCTAGTGTCAGTTCAGTATTCAGTCCTAGTTCAGTCAGTGTGGACTGATTTGAGTTTCGGCTAGGACTAATCATGTGGAGAGTTATGAGAGATGGGAAGTAGTATACCAGTGAGGATTTAGAGTGTCTTGTATTGGCCATAGGCCTATAATCAGTGAACTGGAAATCAGTTAGTTAAGGGGACTGTCTTTGGGAGTCAATGTGAGTGTCATGTCTTAGATATTGGCCTAAGTGTTATGAGCCTATATGAGTGAGAGAGTGATAGGGACTGTTATGTTCCTGTGATAGTAAAGAATTAGTGAGTGAATGTGTGAGGGAGATAGGGTGTCAGTGAGTTAGGATTTCAAGTGAGAAGTGTTAGTGCAATGATTGTTCAGTTAGTGATCAGTTTATCAGTGAAGTACCTGTAGGTATCAGTTAGCTCATGTGCATTTAGTTAGTGTTAGTGTCCTAGTGTTTTAAGTGTCCTTGGGAGTTAAGTGTGTGGCCATATTGTGTAAGTGTATGAGTGTTAGATAGTGTCTCTAAGTGAAGGTTAGTGATAGAGAGTTTTTGTGTCAGGTTTAGGGAGTGAGGGGGGAATGGATTTGGCCACTGTTCAGTTTAGGTGAAGTGAACATGTGGCCTTGGGCAAGGCTGCCTTTGCAGTAGCAGCAGGGGATCCCTCCCCATGTTTTAGGTTTTCTATGGCCATAGGTCATTTGGCCAGTGAGAAGCCAGTATCTTGGCTATGGCCATTTGGCCTAGGTTTTTAGGTTTGGGGTTAACATGTAATAGGTAGTGTTTTGAGTAGGGTAATGAGGATTTACCTAATAGATAGTAGGTAATGAGGACCACCTATCTAGGGTTAAGGTAAGGGTATTATCTAGGGCTAAGGTAAGGTTATTATCTAAGTTAAGGTAAGGGATGAATACCTATCTAAGTTAAGGTAAATATTATATATAGGTAATGTATAGATAGATAAGTAGGTAATAACTTGGAATATGTTAGATTGACCTAGATTTGACTCGATTTGACCAGTTTGACCTAAAAGTCAACTTTAAGTCAAAATTGACCTAGTTTGACCCCGGAAGCTTAGTTTGACCTAGAAATTGACTTAGATTGCATATCACACACTAGGTATCCATGTTTAACACACTTAAATGCCAATTAATAGGTATATCTCATATTTAATTTGTGCGATATCACTTTGGGCCTCGATTCACATTTACCGCTTAGGATGACAGGCGAGTAAATTCTCTGATAGTTTCCATTTCTTGATATTTTCTACGATGCATGTTTATATTAGTGTTCTATTTGATTCTGACACGATGAATACACGGATTGGTATTGTATGGATTCATTGTTTTGATATACGTAGCTTCATGCCTAATGACTTTCACTTGACTAATGAATTACTGGACTGATTCGTGCGGGACCTGAATCCATGTGTACTGGTCGGGCAGGAAAATACCCAGAGGACGTGTGAACATACCCTATCTACCCTGTGATCTTACTGGAATAATAGCAGTCACACACGGATGTGTATGGTTTGTCGGATATTATCCTCTAGCCGTTCACATGTCAACTTAGTATTTTAAAACACTGGTGTTAGACACAGATATTCTGAACTTGCTAGTTGTTTACCTTGCATGACAGGTTTTCCTCTTTATTACATATATGCTTGTCTTCAGATTTTCATATGTTCTTCCCATACACCTATTACTCTATATCTACTTATCTCTTCTTTTGTACTTTGTCTCTTATAAATTGTTCATCAAGTATTACATTATTATTTATATTTTCATAGTACTTGTTAATTAATTAGAACTGCTATTTGGGTTGTACTTTGCTCCAATCCTGACTGGATATTTTTTTCAGATGGCTTAGACTATTGTCCTACCTACTATGAGCAGGAAATATGCGATGGAGGTACCCATGAGTCTCGGAAGGATCATGCTCAGTAGAGAGTGCCCTAGTAGTAGCTTAGAGTTTTAGCATTTCATATTGTATCAGATTGTTCCGAATATGGGTTGAGACTTGTTATTATTTTAGGATATATATTTATTTGTCTTAGATTTCTAGACTTAAATTATATTATGACTTGCTACTTTCCAGTCTTCAATATCTTCATTTCCAAACATCGTGCTTTATCTTCCTTAGATCTTGTGATTGACTCGTAAATATATCCATGTCATATTATTCCTCCGTACGGATATTACAGGTTAAATTTCATATTGTTAGATGCTAGAGGTTATAGACAACATACACAATGTTCTACCGCCGATACTGCGACGTAGACTGGACGTACCCACGTCCTCGTGCCCCTAAACAGGATACGGGTCATGATAGTTGGTGCTCAGAAGAAGATAGCGAGATGTCCGCCGGAGGATATGTCTTCTCCTTATGAGGTGTTGCTATATCGTGGAAGTCGAAGAAACAGACTATGCTCTCTCACTCCTCTATGGAGTCTAAGTTACTTGTACTGTTTGCTGCAGCAGATGAAGCAGAATGGCTTCGGAAGCTCATATTTGATCTTCCAGTTGTTGGTGCTTAGACCCCTACCATTCCGGCATATTACAACAACCAGGAGGCTACAGAAGTGGCATCGAACGATCTCTTTAATGGCAAGAAGAGGATTGTGTGTCTGCAGCACAGGGCACTGAATGATCGTATCAAAGGAGGCATCATTGTAGTGGTTGATGTTCGGAGTCAGGAGTATCTGGCAAATCCGTCCATAAAGGGACTCAAGCGCCAGCTGGTCGAGGACAAAGCAAAGAAGATGGGCTTGAGAGAACTCTGATATTATGTTTGTATAATCCTACCATTAAAGTTTTATGCTATTAGTTCAAAAGAAAATCTGCTAGGCATCTAGCTTTTGGCTCAAGAGAGAACTACTAACTGGAAGAATATCTGGTACAGTGGTTAGTCCTTTG
The DNA here is from genome assembly GCA_029216955.1 of Iris pallida. NCBI lineage: Eukaryota > Viridiplantae > Streptophyta > Magnoliopsida > Asparagales > Iridaceae > Iris > Iris pallida. Next base: position 4,516,680 of record JANAVB010009798.1, read on the forward strand.
GAATAATGTTGGGATACTATCCCTCTACTGTAGTCTACTAATAGTTCTTATAACAGAACTTGTCTTGTGAGAGGTTGGCAAGTTGCCTTAATGAGTTCTCAGGTATCGTGGATGTCTGGTGTGCTTGACAGGAAGCACGGGTGGCTCAGCACTACAAAAAATAAGTACTCTATGCTACACTGGGGTGACACTGCCATGAGATACCTTGACAAGGGTAAAGCCTCAACTTCGGGCCAAGTCACAGAAGCGTAGCACCGCATATAGGCAGGTATCCAAATGCTGAAAAATTGAGAGTTGTAGGTAGTACTACAAAGGGTTTGGTTCCCCATGCTACAGTGGTGTGACACCATGATGAGGTATCAGGTAGGGTAAAACCTTGGCTTCAGGCCATGTCACAGCGGCATAGCATCGCATAGAAGCGCAAGGCTTCATCCTGAGTAGTTTAGCACTACAAAGAGGCATGTGAACTTATGCTACTATGGTGTGACACCATCAAGAGGTAGCTTGATGGCATAAAGCCTCGGCTTCAGGCCATGTTATAGCAGTGTAGCACCGTAAGGGAGCGCAATGCTTCATTCTAAAAACTCTTTACATAAAGAACTCACTTAAGTGTATGGATAGAGATGTGGGCCATCTCTTGAGGGTAAACTTGTAGATACCCAAGATATATACACTGAAACCAGGTCAGCACAGGGCCTTTTAACGTACAATCGAAGGCGCAGTTGATATCATGATGTGAGTGGAAAGAGTAACAGCTATGGTACAGAATTCAAGACCTAGTCCATTATTGTATCATACTGTTGCTTGACCCACATGGAAAGATTCAAGTCGAAGCAACATCTCTCCTAATGCATGATGGCAGGAACTATGAGGAACTCTTGACCATATATTGATGTATATGTGGGAGATTGTTGGTGTTTTCTACTTTTCTTTGGGAACTTTTAGTCCCACATTGGAAAACCACCAAACTGTATACCTCAATATATAGCTATGCTTGTGTTGGAGTATACACATGGAGTGTGGTGGCCCATGTGGGTTGATTTTCCTAAAGGGTTAAGTATAAAACCACAAAGAACAAACCTTTGTTTTGTCACCACCTTTGGGCTCCATAAGAGCTAAGTTCCGTAGGGGCTTAGCGACTCAGACTTGGACTCGGGCAAAGGGCGCATGGTGGCGCTTTGATGGTGCACTTTACACTTAGCACGACATCATCATCGCATGGCGCTCGTACGCTTATTTTATGTGCAAGTTGCATGCACGGTTGCTTGCTAAGGCGCATACATTAGGCGCTATGTGTCATGTCATCTATGTGTCTCGATGCTATAAGTCATGGAGTTATGCGTCTAGGCAGCTATGCGTCAGGTGCTATGCATCTGGAGCTATGTGTCCCGAGCTAAGCATCAGGAGCTAAGCTTAATGAGCTATGCGTCTGGTGCTATGCGTCCAAAGCTATGCGTTCTGAGCTATGCATCCCGAGCTATGCGCATGGTGCTATGCGTCTAAACACTAGATGCATAAGCTTGGTTGCTTTCGGCGTTGTCAGCGTGCAGCGTAGGCAGCGCGCGTGGCTCTGTTAGCTGATGGCATGGGTGACGTAGGAGGCGCTGTCGGCTTGAGACACGCTGTTGTATGGGCGACTGTGTTGGTGGCAGAGATTCGAATTTAGTGGTATTTGGTTGGCCGGCGCATATGGACGCATAAGCATTCTTATGCGTCCGTAGGTGCCAGCCCGCTCTATATGAAGAGCACCACTCTTCAGTATTGCAAACGAGAAGAGAGAGAAAATCGAGGACCACAAATCCACTCCAGCGGGTCTATGCGTATTCCTCCAGCAGCAGTAGCAACAACAACAATAGCTGCAGCAGCCTATGGGTGAATAGGCTTTTTCTTTCTCATTTTGAGTTTCGAAATCAATTCGAGGGAGACGAAGAGCGTTCCAGAGGTTCATTCTTGAACTTGCTGGTTCCTAGAAGCAGATCGAGAGTAGGTCGAATCTTGCTTTGAGCAACGGTGACTTGTTCACCCCAACGAGGAGTTTTTCTTTGTGCTTTCTTTTGTTGTTTTTGTTTTTTCTCGTTGTAGCATCTGCGAACGTAAAGAGAAGAATACTTTTCCATTAGTTGATGTATTTTACATTTTTTTGAAGTCAATTTGTAACCGTTCTTAGTGCTTCATTTGAGTCGGCTAGAGTGCAGACAGTTTGTCTTGCTAAAAACTCTATACCTCTCTTGGTGTTGGCAAGAGTGCAGAATTTATCTTGCAGAAACTATTGCCTATCTTGGATCTCTCCTATCCTTAGATCACTTTGGGACTAACAGCAGTCACGTCCGTAGTAACAAACCGCAGACAAAATACCATTTTTCCCCTTTATATTGTCTCTAAGTTTATCTCTTAGGGTCCGCTTGGATTGAGGGTTAAGAGAGTTAAGTGAGGGGAAGTTAAGTGAGAAAAAATAAAACCATGCTTGGTTTGAGGGTAGGGGTTTAGGAGGAAGAGTTATCGAGGGTTAAGTGAGGATTTATTTTACCCTCTTTTGTCCATTTTTTAACCCCCAAATCGAGGGTTAAGGAGGGTTATTGAGGGGTTTTGTTTAAAAAGTCATAAATACCCTCATTTGTTCTATAAAATATCATGATTTTTTTCTCATTTTTTTGTTTTCAGCATGTTGCTCCGTACCTTCCTAATTTGTGAAAATATTTTTGACAAGTTATAATTAAAATTTTAATCATTTAATTTTATGACATATGTAATAAGGTTATTTTGGTAACTATCAAACTTTTATTAATTCTCTTCTCACTCAAAACCTCTAATCCAAGCAAGAGTAATTAAATACCCCTCACTTAACTCTCCCTCCAATCCAAACAAGGTTTTATGTATTGACTCTACTCCCCCTCACTTAACTCCCTCTCATTTAACCCCACTTAACTCTACTTATTTTTCCCCCTCAATCCAAGCAGACCCTTAGTTTTGCTTCCAAATTTGGATTGTTGCCAGACACAGAGAATAGAGTTATGAGTATGTTTAGATATCACGATTGTAATCCCTCTTCCCGAAATTTTTATAATTTTGAATTAAATGGTGATTTTAGAATTTTTATAAATAATTACTTAGTTAATTATTATGGTAGATGACTTTAGCCATGACGGAGTTTTGGAGTGCATGGTGACTAAAAATTGTGGCACGAATAGTGCAATGGCGTGCTTTGGCTAGAGTATTAGCCCTGGTAGGAAAGGCTGAGCCATAGTAATGTCCTAACTAGGAAAACCAGGCCGAGTTACGACATAACCCTTACCGATGGTTTATTTATTTAATAATTATATTATTGAGTTTAAGGGGACCCAGTTGTACCGAACTAGTCCAGATTGGACCCAAAGCAAGTCCAAGCCTATGTAGTCATGCGGTACGTCTAATGACATCCGTATTGATATAATTTGGTATGAGCATGTTGTATTCCGATTAATGATTTAATGAATATTCCTAGGTATTCATAATTTAAATATTATAAATATTATTATTGATATTCAGTCAATTTTGTATAAAATAGGTCCTCGTGTATTTCGAGATTTTGAGACTGTAAGTAATGGTGTGTACACCATTATCATTTTATTGAATTTCGATATTATTATTATTATTATTTTACTGAGGTTATTATTAAATAATATTACTTTATTATTCTTGGTTATATTTATTCCGTTATCAAATAAATATTATTATATAAGGTCATATTCATATAAATAGCACTAGGAATAGATGCCAGTAGGATTTATTTGAGTTTTATAGAGGTGTATGTATATATAGGCATATACATATATTTTCTTAATTTATTGATGTATATATACATATATATATATATACATATTATATCTATATATGAATGTGGGTGTATATATATATACATATATAATAGAGTTAAAAAATAATAATAAAGGAAAAAGAAAACAAAAGGGATGAAACCAAATAGACCCCCACAAGCCCATGGCCAACCCGAGCCTTACTCTGTTTCCCAACCCGTGCGGCTGAAGAGCCGAGTAATATATATATATGTGCAGATGTGAAACCGAGAGAAAGGACGAAGCCGAAGCTCAAACCCTAACTCCTAAGCGCATCCCCGGCAACTGGGCGCACCACCACGCACGCGCGTGCCGCCGTGGGCCACCGCCGGCCGCGCGTAGCAGAGCACTGCAATGGCAGCAAGCAGCAGTAGCAGTGGTGTCGAACACCAACTTTGTGCCGAGATTTCTTAGCACTCGGCTATTCGTTTTAAGATCGGTTTTGCCAGGTATGAAGTCTATCTATATGACTCTAAACCCCTTCAAATAATTCGAATTTAGTTGCCCTAGATTTTACGATAGATCGATGCCAACAATGGCGAAAACATGTTCCAAGAACAGAGATTAGAACAACCCAGGAGCCCTGTTCGGATTTCGATTTCGATCAATCACTTAGCAATTTTTGAAAACTAATTGAATATATGTTTAGACAACCTAACTGCGAAGAAAACCTCATTGTTAGTTTTATTTATCGTAGATTGGACAGTAGTAGAAATTGGATTGAAAATCATGAAAAACCTGTTTTCCGAACTCAAAATTCTCTCGATATGACGTGCGTCCTGCCAATCCGGACAACGTGGTCGGCGTGTGCACGACGAATTTGATACGTATCCGTCAAAATTCACCGTATCGACCTCTGTGCAAATTTCTCAATTACTTCGTGCATGTTCGTCAGATCGAGAAGAAATTTACGCCAGCAGGACCGTATTATTTTTCTAGTCCTATGTGCCAAGTTTGGTCCGATTCTGAGATAGTTGATTGGATCGCCGTTTTGTGGGCCCTACGGTCCGACTCAACGGGTGATTTTGTGTACGGGCTGCCGGAATCCAATTTTGGACATACGGTTGGGTTCGTATCGGAAAACTGGATCCGTAGACATGTAATTTGACGACTTTAGAGACCATTGACTCTGGCACACTTTTCGGTACAAAGCGGATCCAATGGCGGACACCGTTTTGACCCAAAATTATCGTTTTGCCCCTGTGTCCAGAATTGGACTTAAGGACAGGCAATTCTAGCTATTTTGACTATTCTGAGAACATTGGTAATGTTTATTTCAGCATCCGAAGATCTTTGTACGAGTTTTGACTATTGTGGCACACTGAGTGGTTTGGATTATCGGTTTCACCAGCAAAGGACCACAGGCGAGTACAGTTTATTGTTTGTTTTCAGTATTGATCTTTACTATGTATCAGTATTTAGTCGATAGATATGTGATTTTAGTTTTATGTTAATTTTGTTCCTTGTTGTGTCGGGAGGGTGAAGTACCAACGATGTGTGATCTGACCTTAGACAGTGTAGACAATGATTTATTATTGCAAAGTAGACAGTGTAGACAGTGATTTATTATTGTAAAGTAGACAGTGTAAACAGTGATTTATTATTGCAAAGTAGACAGTGTAAACAGTGATTTATTATTGCAAAGTAGACCGTGTAGACCGTGTTTCTTTATTGCATTATTCAATGTAGACAGTGAAACTTTATACAATGTAGACAGTGTAACTTTAGACAGTGTAGACAGTGTCGTGTAATTGTCCCGAGACCGATCACATATCAAAAGTACTTCAGTCGGTGAGTATTTTATTGTATTTCATTTTTTGTTTAGTTTTATTCTGTCTTTCTTCATTTATTTTAGGCTTAATTGCACTTTAATACCCTCAACTATTCCTGTTTTTCAACTTGATATCCTAAAAAAAAATTTTGTAACAAGTTGATACCCAAAATTTTTTTGGACAAAAATACCCTTAGCCAAACTTAAAAATTACCCCCCACCCCCGCACCCCACCCCCCCTTCCCGCTTCCAGCCACCCCCTCCCCCCTCCGCTTCCGGCCGCCTCCCCTCCCTCCCGCTTCCGGCCATCTCCCCCCCTCCCGCTTTCGGCCACCCGCCCCCGCCTCTCCTCCTAGGGCACGGCAGTATGGGAGGAAGAGGGGCTGGGGGAGGGTGGACGGAAGCGGGAGGAGGGGGGAGGGGCTGGAAGCGGGAGGTAGGGGGCGGCAGAGACGGACGGAAGCGAGAGGGGAGGGGAGGCGACCGGAAGCGGGAGGAGGGGTGGCCAAAAGCGGGAGAGGGGGTGGCCGGAGGGGGGGACAGGGCGGAAGGGAGGGGGCTGGGGCTGTGCGGGAGGAGGGGGTGGCCGGAGTGGGACAGGGGGGAGGGGAGAAGGGGAGAGGGAAGGGATAAGGGCATTTTCGGGATTTTTAAAATTTTAGGTATGAAGTTGAAAAAAAATAATAGTTGAGGTATTAAGTTGTTGAGTAAAATAGTTTAGGGTATGAAGTTGAAAAACCGGAATAGTTGAGGGTATCAAAGTGCAATTTAGCCTTTATTTTATACATTATATGTCTAAAGGCTAACCTCTGTTATATAGTCATTTTCATATATTGGAACTGCATTCAGTGAATTGTACTCGTTCCATTCCTGACTGGAAACCAATATTTTTCAGGTTAGCCGTGGATTTACTTAGCATGGGAGATACGGGTGTACTTGTAGACAAAAGCCTAGAGACTAGCTAGATAGTTGAGTTGTGGTCATTCCAATTTTTGTACAAGTTTATATTTTTCTGTAAATGTAAAACTTGGGAATATTGTAAGTTTAAATTAATTTTGTGAATGAGCATTACTTGTAATTTTGATCTTCATGGCCGTGACAGCGTTCTACCGCCGACACTGCGACGTAGGCTGGCTTGGACACGTCTCTTATCCGTTTAAAAAAATAAAGGGTGCGGGTCGTGACAAGTTTCTGTGGTGGCCCATGCAGGTCCGTTTTCGCAAAAGATTGCGAACTCGTGATGGTACTTAAGTTAGTTGTACTATTGCGAGCATGCGACCAGGAAATTCTCATTCACGAGTTAGGGTTAATTTAATTTAAGAGAATGGCTAGGACTAGGAGTCCCTTATACAAAATTTACCGATGGGTAGTTTAGGCCATGCAATTTAGAAGCGGAGTTATTAATGTTGATAGTTTGTCAGATCCCCATAGGTATACTATTACCTCTTGGTAAGGCGATATGATCCAATGTGGATAGATTATTCACTTGGTGAGGCAGAGCTTCCTAGAATTAATGATCTAACCTAGATGAATTATTCAATTCCTTCTCCTTGCCTCTTTAGATATCATCCTCACATCTTAGTCCAAATTGCCTTTAGTTTCTATTTTGCCCTAAGAATTATTATTCGGATTATGTTATCCATATACAGACCTTGAGTTAGTTTCGATTCAAAGTTTTCCTCCAAGGATAACACACATGAAATAGATATTAGAATGTTTGTATTTCTCGTCTTCAGTTATTTTCTCCCTGTTTAATCTTTTATTTTAAGGGTTGTGACTGATAGTGCTTACGCTTTATTTCATAGTCAACATGTTTGAATCTCTAGAAGCTCATGAATTTTTATAAATATAGTTAAAGAAATGTTAGTTAACTCATAATGGCAGGACAGCAGCGCACTGTCGTCTTTTTTGAATTATGGGGACTATGGATTCACTGCAGCCAGCAGCGCACTGGCGAGGCACGACCCCTATAGTTGAAATTAGATTAGGAAAATATCGGTTATAGAATATTGCTAAAACTATGGCTAGTGATCCTCTTTGATCGTAGATTCCCTGGAGTCGAGATAAGGTAGAGTATCTGATAGCATATCACACTTGAATTACGGAACCAAGAGTTTACCATCGCCCGGGTATATGGACGAGGTATAATTCTCGGTGAAATGGCTTCAGACATGATTACCAGTTAGGATACTATAGAGGATAGGAAAATGCCCTGTATGTCCCCTAAGATCCAAACCAATACTAGTGAAAGTTCTGTAGGTCGGGTAGCATGTCTCCCAACCTAGCATTCCATGGTCCTTGTGATCTATTGACGAGGTAATTGACAGACACTAATAGGTTTACCTAGAATATAGAATTTAGAGGTCATAACCCATTAGTCAACCAAGGCCTTATGGACAAGAAGATAGTAGGAAGATCGTATAAGCAAGAACACCTGGTGAATTTTTGATGCTCACAAAACTCGAACTACTTGTGCCTCCTTTCAAAAATCTTGTATATTTGTATTTTGACTATCCTGACCAATGTTGCTATTACAGCCTAGTTTTGCAAGCTTACTCTTTTATCGAGCTTGATTCAAGACATATGTTTAGTGGGGACGCCTACTAACATATTGTCTAATCAGAATCGATGTATTACGGTCTGATCAACTGTAGTGCACCCGGTTCGCTCTCCCTCTGATTAACCTACGTAGATTGAGATGTAGATGTCTCTAGGTTCTCATCCGCTACTGTATTGATAATTTCTCTTGAATTATACATTTGCCTTTGAATCACGAAATTGTATTCAGTAACATCTCCCTTGAACTCTTTATTGTTTTTTTGTCTTTCACTGATTTGGAAAGACGAAAACTCGTAATTGGTAGAGAGATACAGAGTATTTCCATGGCTATGATAGTTGTATACATAAGTGTAACTACCATCGGCCAGCCATGAGATTGAGTTACTCGTCCTCCTCTCGACCCCAAACTACTATTGGGACTTTCAATCCATCTGAATTTGAGAATGATTAAGGTTCTACCCTTAGTCAAAATACCAACCTAGGAGACTATCTATTCTCAAGAAACCAATTTGTTGTGAGTCTCTAATTTATTGCTCGAAGCTAGCTTTAACTAGCAACCCTTCAGCCTATACCACTAGAACTCTTGTGACGATAGTCTGGCAGGCTTGACGCCAGTAGAGATTCACGACTCAATTGTTGGAAACCTTTTTATGCGATGTGTCTTAGAGTTGGTTACCCCGTCGATAACTCTTGTATACTGTGGACGAGTAGACATTCTATGTTATCGACCATGTGTCATTGTACACACTCGTTTTCTAATTATTGAGGAACAATACTTGACTTGACTTATATCTACCATATCCCGTTACGTCGTGCCTTATTCTTTATCAACAAGAGTCGAGGTACAATACCCGGACTTAGAATTCTTCTAACCTTATTATTCCTAAAACCATGTCATAGCTTCTAAGGTGGGTAGACGGTAAGCCTTTCTAAAATTTTGGGATATACGAGAATTACCGATTGATTAGAATAATTTCCATTAGGATGGTAATTAGTGCCTCATAGACTTCCACTTTCTATTTAGATCATTTTGTGTCCCCGACCGTGTCATTAATAATCAGAGTGCGAGACCAGCGGTTACCTTCCAACAAATTTCATATGCAAGATTTGGACGAGTCTACCTTCATCTAGGTATAGCATGTCCCACTCAAATATGTCCCCTTGTACTCTATTTTTATGGTACAACTTTCAGGTAAAAAGGACTAGCTATAACCCTTACCATAATGCAGATAAACTTTCTACCACAATTAGAGACTCAACCTTGACTCAAACCGTTCGACCCAATATATGGTTGTGATCTACTTAAAGCCCACTACGCACATGTCACTAGTGTGCCACACAATTGTGTCTTCTCGTGTTACTTAAACACAAAAGTCACAGAAAACGCATTTTTGGCTTTAGGGACCTAGCTAACCAACCTGACTGGTAACTAGCTCAACCACTTGGGTGAAAACCTATTATAGGATACCTTAACCAAGTAGAAATAGTTTTACCATTGGGATCTTGTCTAGTCAATATAGATTGAAATCCAAGGTTCTTCCAACCAACCGATTGATGTCCAATCAGGGAACTCACTACGACCAGTAAAACTCCTCCATATATACCACCATATTTGGATTATAAAACCAAACTATTTGAAATAGGCCCTATACTTATGTAGTCTCCACCTCTTAGAATGTGAAGTCATTCGTAACCCTTATTCCATCTACCTAGAAGTCGCGATACGATCTTGTATTTCATTTATTTCTCTTACTCGTGTGTTTAAATAACCACAGAAAAAAATCACAATCTTGATTTTTCCAATTTTCGTTCTATTATGGAACCTGTTCAGAATTTCGAGAATGGAACTTCAGTATTGCACGGGTTGCAAGACCCTCTAAGAAACGAAGGGTTCTTTGACTTAGCAAGTGACTGGACTAGAGTAGCCCCCTCTAGCAAATAAGTCAATGGCTCATAAACTTTCTATCTGTATCATTGGATACTCTACCGCTCTGGAAACTTCATACTCGCTCTTGATTAGTTTTCCTTATCTTCTTGTCCTTCCTATTGTAGAGTGACGAATGGTCATGCTTATTAGAATTTACCAATATTTTTTAGCTACTTGTGTAAATTTGTTGCTTGTTAGATTTTGGGTTATTTGATAGATATGAGAGGATTATAGAGGTCATAAGCAGTAGATATCTATCGATAGCAATTTTAGCAATTAGTTGGATGATTATAAAGTTTTAGTAACATGAGATTTGAGGGAGTAGTATGACCAAAGGTGGGTAGAAGTCCTCGAGAAGTTGCAGTTGCAAATGATCATGAGAATAATTGATAGCTAGTGGATCCCGTCTTCTAATATAACTGATGGACTCTTCCCATAAATTTTGAGGACGAAATTATTTTTAAGGTGGGTAGATTTGTAACCCCTCTTCCCGAAATTTTTATAATTTTGAATTAAATGGTGATTTTAGAATTTTTATAAATAATTACTTAGTTAATTATTATGGTAGATGACTTTAGCCATGGCGGAGTTTTGGAGTGCATGGTGACTAGAAATCGTGGCACGAATAGTGCAATGGCATGCTTTGACTAGAGTATTAGCCCTGGTAGGGAAGGCTGAGCCATAGTAATGTCCTAACTAGGAAAACCAGGCCGAGTTGCGACATAACCCTTACCGATGGTTTATTTATTTAATAATTATATTATTGAGTTTAAGGGGACCCGGTTGTACCGAACTAGTCCAGATTGGACCCAAAGCAAGCCCAAGCCCATGTAGTCATACGGTACGTCCAATGACATCCGTATTGATATAATTTGGTATGAGCGTGTTGTATTCCGTTTAATGATTTAATGAATATTCCTAGGTATTCATAATTTAAATATTATAAATATTATTATTGATATTCAGTCAATTTTGTATAAAATAGGTCCTCATGCATTTCAAGATTTTTAGACTGTAGGTAATGGTGTGTACACCATTATCATTTTATTGAATTTCGATATTATTATTATTATTATTATTATTTTATTGAGATTATTATTAAATTATATTATTTTATTATTCTTGGTTATATTTATTCCGTTATCAAATAAATATTATTATATAAGGTCATATTCATATAAATAGCACTAGGAATAGATGCCAGTAGGATTTATTTGAGTTTTATAGAGGTGTATGTATATATAGGCATATACATATATTTTCTTAATTTATTGATGTATATATACATATATATATATATATATATATATATATATATATATATATATATATATATATATATATATATATATACATATTATATCTATATATGAATGTGGGTGTATATATATATACATATATAATAGAGTTAAAAAATAATAATAATAAAGGAAAAAGAAAACAAAAGGGATGAAACCAAATAGTCCCCCACAAGCCCAGGGCCAACCCGAGCCTTACTCTGTTTCCCAACCCGCGCGGCTGAAGAGCCGAGTAATATATATATGTGCAGATGTGAAACCGAGAGAAAGGACGAAGCCGAAACTCAAACCCTAACTCCTACGCGCATCCCCGGCAACTGGGCGCACCCCCACGCGTACGTGCACCGCCGCGGGCCACCACCGGCCAGCCAGGGCTGTCGGCCGCGCGTAGCAGAGCACTGTAATGGCATCAAGCAGCAGTAGCAGTGGTGTCGAACACCAACTTCGCGTCGAGATTTCTTAGCACTCGGCTATTCGTTTTAAGATAGGTCTTACCAGGTATGAAGTCTATCTATATGACTCTAAACCCCTTCAAATAATTCAAATTTAGTTGCCCTAGATTTTACGAGAGATCGATGCCAACATTGGCGAAAACATGTTCCAAGAACAGAGATTAGAATAACCCAGGAGCCCTGTTCGAATTTCGATTCCGATCAATCACTTAGCAATTTTTGAAAACTAATTGAATAGATGTTTAGACAACCTAACCGCGAAGAAAACCTCATTGTTAGTTTTATTTATCGTAGATTGGACAGTAGTAGAAATTGGATTGAAAATCATGAAAAACCTGTTTTCCGAACTCGAAATTCTCTCGATATGACGTGCGTCCCGCCAATCCGGGCGACGTGGTCGCGAAACGAAAGCATCGAAATATGCGTAACGGCTTCGTGGACATGTGAGCTTTGACAAAATTCAAATTGGTTGCGTGTGCACGACAAATTTGATGCGTATCCGTCAAAATTCACCGTATCAGTCTCTGTGCAAATTTCTTAATTACTTCATGCACGTTCGTCAGATCGGGACGAAACTTGTGCCAGCAGGACCGTGTCATTTTTCTGGTCTTGTATGCCAAGTTTGGTCCGATTCTGAGATAGTTGATTGGATCGCCGTTTTGCGGGCCCTACGGTCCGACTCAACGGGTAATTTTGTGCACGGGCCGCCGGAATCCAATTTTGGATATACGGTTGGGTTCGTATTAGAAAACTGGATCCGTAGACATATAGTTTGACGGCTTTAGAGACCATTGGCTCTGGCACACTTTTTGGTGCAAAGCGGATCCAACGACGGATACCGTTTTAACCCGAAATTACCGTTTTGCTCCTGTGACCAGAATTAGACTTAAGGATAGGCAATTCTAGCTATTTTGACTATTCTGAGAACACTGGTAATATTTATTTCAGTATCCGGGGATCGTTGTACGAGTTTTGACTATTGTGGCACACTGAGTGGTTTGGATTATCGGTTTCACCAGCAAAGGACCACAGGCGAGTACAGTTTATTATTTGTTTTCTGTATTGATCTTTACTATGCATCAGTATTTAGTCGATAGATATGTGATTTCAGTTTTATGTTGATTTTGTTCCTTGTTGTATCGGGAGGGTGAAGTACCAACGATGTGTGATCTGACCTTAGACAGTGTAGACAGTGATTTATTATTGCAAAGTAGACAGTGTAGACAGTGATTTATTATTACAAAGTAGACATTGTAAACAGTGATTTATTATTACAAAGTAGACAGTGTAAACAGTAATTTATTATTGCAAAGTAGACCGTGTAGACCGTGTTTCTTTATTGCATTATTCAATGTAGACAGTGTAACTTTATACAATGTAGACAGCGTAACTTTAGACAGTGTAGACAGTGTAACTTTAGACAGTATAGACAATGTCGTGTAATTATCCCGAGATCGATCAAATATCAAAAGTACTTCAGGCGGTCAGTCGGTGAGTATTTTATTGTATTTTATTTTCTGTTTAGTTTTATTCTGTCTTTCTTCATTTATTTTATAAATCATATGTCTAAAGGCTAACCTCTGTTATATAGTCATTTTCATATATTGAAACTGTATTCAGTGAATTGTACTCATTCCATTCCTGACTGAAAACCAATATTTTTTAGGTTAGCCGTGGATTTACTTAGCATGGGAGATACGGGTGTACTTGCAGACAAAAGCCTAGAGACTAGCTAGATAGTTGAGTTGTGGTCATTCTAATTTTTGTACAAGTTTATATTTTTTTGTAAATGTAAAACTTGGGAATATTGTAAGTTTAAATTAATTTTGTGAATGAGCATTACTTGTGATTTTGATCTTCATGGCCGTGACAGCGTTCTACCGCCGACACTGCGACGTAGGCTAGCTTGGACACGTCTCGTATCCGTTTTTTAAAAAAAATGGGTGCGGGTCATGACAACGATGCATTCTTCTTCTTCTTTTTGGGTCTTGTAGAAGTACAAATCCAATTACAATGTAGGTTTTGTGGATGATGAAGATATATAAACGTGGGTATTAATCGCCAACATGTCTTGAACCTTGATCTAGGAGGAAAAGGAGATCTATAATTTTCTCCCTTGACATGTATCTGTTACTGACATTAATGCTATAGTGAAAATCTACTGTTCTTAGTAGCAAGGGAAAAATTATGAAATGCCCAAAAAACGAAAAAAATTTATGAAAAATCCACCACACAATAACATTTGAATTACCAAAAAATATTTAAAGGGGGTTCCGAATGACATTTTTGCCCTTTTCTTCTAATTTATTGAAAACACCCACGAAACTACTCTTAAAAAGATGTTTCGATACTTTCTCTTCTTCCATACGCTGCTCACTTTCGAATCTATGTTTTGTCCTCAAAAATCTTCAAACCTTACTTCAAAACTCGTCGAAAATTTTTGAAAAGGTCGACGAACGGTAAAACTGTTAAAACGGAGGTCCAAACATCATTTTTTCGTGATTCTAAAATTTTGGAAGGTCGAGTAAAGGAGAAGCAGTTAATCTCTGGCTCCTCGGAAATACGCTCCTTTTGCGACAAACCGGGCCTCGTTTTGACCTTCCAGTCAAAAGTTATGACCCTTCAAAGATTTAACTAGCCATAAAATGCAGGAGAATGATCATTCTCCGTGGTAATATCACAGAGAATGGGTATTCTCCATGCTAAAACCATGGAGAATGGTCATTCTCAGTGCTAAAACTACGGAGAATGGCCATTCTCCTTGTTAAATTAACAAAGAATAGCCATTCTCCGTGTTAGAATGACAGAGAATGACCATTCTCCGTCAATTTAACAAGGAGAATGGCCATTCTCCGTGCTAAAACCATGGAGAATGGTCATTCTCCGTGCTAAACCATGGAGAGTGGTCATTCTCCTTGTTAAATTAACCAAGAATAGCCATTCTCCGTGTTAAAATGACGGAGAATGACCATTATCCGTCAATTTAACAAGAAGAATGGTCATTCTCCGTCATTTTATCACGGAGCCATTCTCCGTCATTTTAACACGGAGAATGGCCATTCTCCATGGTTTTAACACGGAGAATGGTCATTTTCCGTGCTAAAACAACGGAGAATGACCATTCTCCTTGTTAAATTGACCAAGAATAGCCATTCTTCGTGTTAAAAAATAGAGAATGGTCATTCTCAGTCATTTTACCATGGAGCTATTCTCCGTCATTTTAACACGGAGAATAGCCATTCTCCGTGGTTTTAACACGAAGAATGACCATTCTCCGTCATTTTAATACGGAGAATGGTCATTCTCCGTGCTAAAACTATGAAGAATGGTCATTCTTCTTGTTAAATTGACCAAGAATAGCCATTCTCCGTGTTAAAATGACAAAGAATTGCCATTCTCAGTCATTTTATTACGGAGCCATTCTCCGTTATTTTAACACGGAGAATGGCCTTTCTACGTGGTTTTAACACGGAGAATGGTATCCGTTATTTTAATACGAAGAATGGCCATTCTCCATCATTTTGACATGGATAAGGCCATTCTCTCTGATTTTAGCACGAAGAATGGTCATTATCCATAATTTTAACATGGAGAATGATGGAGAACAGTCAACAAAAACCTAAAACCTTTTTTTTTTTTTTTAAAAAAATTTGTCAGGGACAAAAATTCAAGAGTTTTCGTTTTTCTTTCAAAATGATGTTAACTCTTATGGAAAAGAAGAAGATATTCTCTCCACAATTGACCTAATCGCCGGAAAACTTCAAATCTCTCTACGACGATGATGATGATGATGATGATGAGCGATGATCGGAGTTCGACTGAAGAAAAGCACAGTGAACTACGAACGATCTTTGCAATCTCTGCTGAAGATGAGAGCAATGGAATTCAGATCTCTCGTGAAGAAGAAGAAAACGAAAATCGCAATCCAAATCTGAGTTTGTGCGGAGGGTAGTTATGGTATTATAAAGATGACAATTTTGTAAATACAGAGCATCTAAAGGAAATCTTGGAATATTTAACGTAAAAATATATAATTTTGGACATTTCATAAAATCCATCATGCGGGTGGGTTTTTCATACAAACCAACCCCGAAATTGGGTTTCTCAGCAATTTCCAGAAGTAGTAATTGTACATACTATTTGTTGACCTAGACTCCAGTCTCCAACAGGTCCATGAAAAGTTTTAACTGCTGGTTTTGTTGCATGTGATTTAATAAGAATTCATATTTTTTAGTTTTTCACATCCGATAGAGAGAGCACTCTTCTTTGTTTTTGATACTTTACCCATTTTATTGGATAAGTGGATTTTGTGGAAGATTGACTCACATCTAACCCGCAAACGTGTGCGCGATTAATGCGCATTTTTGACATGTTTATTACTCGCGCACTTAGCACTTAACACTTAACGTATCAGACAAAGAGTATAAAGGTAATTTTCTAAACTCCTTTTTATTTTTATTTCTTTTTTAAACCCGATTCGATTGCTTGTCTTCCTCATACATGTTCTCACTTATTTCCGTTACGGGATTAGTGGAGAACGCATATCTTGGACACGATCCAAATGATATGCTTAAAATAGTTTTATCTGTTTTCTATCTCTTCTCTAGGAAAAAAAAAGAAGGAAAAACATTCTCTTGCGCAGAAGAGAAAAAAACAACCATAACTCAATTCTTCGATCTTTCGTCCAGCTTCTCTTCCGAACAAGGTACGTGATTGATCGCTAAACTCGTCACCGGGAGCACGGTGTCGCGGGTCATTGGATTCGTTGTATCTCGAAAATATATCGTCAGGAACCTGCTGCACTATTCATGAGAGGACAAAAATATATTCTAAGGACAACGTCCGTAACTTGACTCAAATCCTCTACTTTAATTCTTATTTTTAGTTTCTGCATCTTCTGTTTGCATGCTTTAGAAATTTATTTCCAAAAAAACTATACTTCAACATTTGATAGTTTGAAACATGACACAGCCAAGCTTTGATAACTTTTGCTTAATAAAATCCTTGTTCTGCATAACATGTCGCAAGTAGTGAGTGGCTTAGTTCTATGAACATTTTAAATTCAATTCGTGATAAACTAAAATTTTGACTCCGTCTTTGATTATAAGAGAATTTGGAATTTGTTCCTTGATTACACAAACTTAAATTGTATAATCAACTGGCTATCTAAATTTCGTAACATGACTCTCATGTTCATATTTTCCTTAGCTAGGAGGAAAGGTTGCTGATCATAGAAGTTTTGTCAAATCTCTACTTGTCCATGATGGTGAAGTGAACTCATAAGAAAGCCAAGTTCAATGTCAATGTATGGAAAGGAAAAAAGGACACAAAGGAAGAGCTGGTCTGTCATGTGTTTTGTTGGGCAGGTGAAGGACCAACTTTGCACAACATGCCATGACCCAAAATATTTATAATCCAGAAGAGCAAGCATATGATGCTGATGATTCCAAAGCCTCATATTTACCTACACAACAAGACCTCATTATTTAGGCAACCAGGTCAGTTCAACCAAAGGGAGAAGAGAGGAAGACCTCTCTTTTTTTTCTCTCTTTAATTTCTTCTCCCTACATCACATCCCATCTTCCAAGAGGTTGAGAGCAACCCAATATATATTGAAAAAAAATGACATACTTCCTAGGCTAGCTAAGCTGGCACCACCAAGTATAATCATTAATTTTTCATATCTGGAGCAAGATGGACAAACATCTCCTAATATTTCCTAATCTTTTGTAATGCCAATGCAAAAAAGAAAAAACTTTATAAAATACTAAGATATCTGCGAGAGATACTAGCCACATAAATTATCAATATCTCATACAATCATCTCTACTTGCATTTGTATGAGAAGGAATTATAAGACATTAATATTAGAAAAATTATGTTAAAAGTCTCATCATGTCACTAGGAGTTCTTTTATATATATATATATATATATATATATATATATAAAATAGTCTCCTCGTCAATTGGCCTCGCGTGGCTTTTGCGGGAATGAAAGGAAATGAAAGGAAAGAAAATAATATTTTTACTCTTTTTATGGGTCTGAAAAATTGTAATACGTGGAAGGTCATGAATATAGTTAGAATACATCTTTGAACATGGTTAGTTTAGTTTTAAAATTTTGTAATAAATATATAAAATTGGAAGAAAAAATGAATCCGTGGGGTGGAGGAGAACCATTTTTTCCCTTTTTTTCTGTACTTTGGAAACTATTGTTCTTTCATACTTCTTTTCTTTGATATTCACAGAAAATAAATGACTTTCCTTATAATCTAATGCTCTGGTTTTGCTAATCAAACTTAGCCGAAATTAAAGAGAGTCATAGTTATGGCTAGAGCTCAATTAAAGAGTAAGAAGCCAAAACATTTCTGAATCCAGATCCAGTATAGACAAGTTAAGCAACACTACTAGCTAACACAAGAAAGGCAAATTAATAGATTGCAAATAAGCTTGATCAATATTACTAACAAAAAAAAAAGAAAATGGAAATTGGAAAAAGAACAAGAAAGAGTACTCCGAAGCGTTCGTTCCTTCAAATGCATGCGTTGCTTGCTTCTACCAAACAATGCTGCAGCACTCCAATATATTGTTGAATTATGCAGTTCTTGACCTTGAGAGTTGAAGAGAAGTCGACGGTGGAGGAGTCAAGCGCGCGCGTGGCGCCTCTTGTGGCCACCCAGCGCTTGCCCGGAGGGGAACACCTTGTGGCAGACCAGGCACTCGTAGACGCTACCACTGGCTCTGGCGCCAGCACCCTTCGCTGCGGCTGCGGCTGCGGCTAGCTCCGCCACGTCGACATCGTTCCTGTGGCTAGTCCGGTGGCCCCCGAGAGCCTGGTAGGAACCGAAGGCCCTGCCGCACGTCGCGCACTCGTACGTCTTCTTCTTCTTGATCTCCTCCTCCGACACGCCAATCTCGATGGAACAGTAGTAGTGATCCCTCGACAGCATCATCAGGCTCAGAGCGCCGTCCTCCTTCTCCGACTCCGATACCGAACAGGAATCGTAGGTGACAGCCGCAACGCGTCTCAACCTCCTCCTCTTCCTCCTGCTCCTACCACCGTTGTTGGCGGTGGTGACAGAAACCTCGCTAATATCAGATTCTTCGTCGTCGTCGTCGGATAGCCTCCAGTTCTTCTTCTTGGGACTATCCCTCCTCGTGCCGCCGCCGCCGTAGCCAGCTCTCTCTTCGTCGTCGTCGCCGCCGACGTCCATGAACGTACCCTCCAGCGACGAGTGCGACCTGATCATGTGTCCACCCAGGGATCTAGACCTCCTCCGCGTAGGCGGGTAGTCCTCTGTTCTTGATCACCCATGCACCATTGGAAGAAGGAAGAACAGGGGAGGGGAGCTCGGTCAGATCTTGAAATTGGGATGTTGAGCCGTTTCTTTAGGGGGGGGGGGGGGGGGGGGGGGGCGCTTTCAATAGCCAACTTAGCTTTGCTTTTCCTACACAAACTCTGCTTCTTTTTCTTTTATTTCTATTGCTGGCTGTCTGTTTTACTTTGTTTGGAAGTTGGTTGAAAGGAGAATTCCATGCATTTTGGAAGCAACCCGAGTTATTATTTGTTTTTGTAAGAGTAATCTCTTAGTCAGGTCCCTAGATCGATCATTCTAATAATCAATGGAGGAGATGCTTAAATAAAGAAATGTGAATCCTTCCTCTCATATATATATATATATATATATATATATATATATATATATATATATATATATATATATATATATATATATATATATATATGGACGCGGATTAAATATCCAAAATTGTTTGGAAACAACATATTAACACCAACAAAAAATATTTTTAGGTTGTGTTTGATTGAGCTTTTTTTCTATGGAAAATATTTCCAATTCAAATTTTCCACCCATTGTAGTGTTTGACAGCGTATATTTTCCATGGAATTATTTTCCAAAAATCTATCATTTTTCATATTTTACTCCAAAATTGTGGAAAATAAAACTGGTCCAATACATAGAAAAATGTTAATTTTCATGGGGAAATTAACGGCAATCAAACACCCAAATTAATTCCATGGAATTTTTCCCACGGAAAATTTGTTCTAGTAAAATAATTCCGTGCAATTAATTTCTTTTCCACATATTTTTCACCCACTTAAAATGTTATTCAAATTTGGAGCAACTTTTGACATCCTCCTCTCCATGTTATCAAAAAATGCTCCTACTTACAGTTTTTTGAAAAGCAACATCAATCCAATGTTGGAATTAATTAATTCCATTCATTGTTCTTAAAGGATGAAAAGGAAAGAGAAGGGACTTTAGTCCCACATCGGAAAAAGAGAAAGGCTTTGAGAGTGCTTAAATAGGAATGTGCACTCATGAGGAGTGTGCAACAACCAAAGGGTTGCTAGTGGGTGATCATTGGTTGTTGTTTTATCCTCTTCATGAAAATGTAGCCGGTGTTGCCACCGGCAACAACGGCTCGGGCTCGGGCTCGGGATCGGGCGTAGAGGCGATAGTGGCGCATTGTAGACGCACTTGTGCACTTAGGCACTTAGGCGGCGATTCTCGCCCCGAGAATTCCTATTTTTGCAGCAGCCCAGACAAACGATCGGGCGAGCGGCGTAGGCTCGGCCCTCGGGCCTCGGGCTCCTCGCGGCGATTCTCGTCCCGAGAATTTCTATTTTTGCAGCAGCCCAGACAAACGAAAGGGTGAATGAATCTGCGAACAGGTGAATGAATGCTGTTTCGGAAGGGTCGCGACTTCACGAAACAACACTAATTCATCTATAAATACTACAAATTTCTGAGTCCAAAATACACAGAATCTAAGTATTCATTCCTCTTTCTTTTCTCTTCCAAAGATTTCCAGAAAGGTGTTCTTCCCTACGCCGGTGTCTCACATACGTCTGGTGAACCTTCGACAGAAAGGCTGTCTTATCCTGGGTGTTCTGGCGTGCTAACTCCAAGACGTTACCGGAGTGCCCGAAACACTTTAAGGAAAGTGCTGCTAAATGCACGATTCAAGCCTCGACGACAGTTTTAACTTTGCAGAACTCCAAAGTGAAGTACTTGCAATTTCTAACAATCTTAAAGTGTTACAAATAATGGCGTCCGAGGCTGCAATTTCGAGCATCAAGGTCATGAACCAGGATCTAGTCAAACTGGATCACTTCGACGGGACGAACTTCACACGCTGGCAGGACAAGATGATCTTCCTTCTGACGGCGCTGAAGATCTACTACGTCATCGACCCAGATCTGCCACCTGTTCCAGAACCCACTCCAGAAGATTCTGATGCAGTCAAGGCAGAACGCAAAAAGCGCAAAGAGGACGAACTGCTGTGCCGTGGTCACATTCTGAACACCCTGTCGGACAGACTGTACGACCTCTACACAGAAAATCCTTCGGCAATTGACATCTGGAAGGCTCTGGAATTCAAATTCAGAGCAGAAGACGAAGGTACAAAGAAATTTCTTATATCAAAGTATTTTGATTACAAAATGGTTGATACAAAGCCTATACTAGCCCAAGTACACGAACTACAAGTTCTAGTCAACAAACTCAGGGCAGTGAAGATAGAACTTCCGGAACCATTCCAAGTTGGTGCTATAATTACTAAATTGCCAGCATCTTGGAATAGTTATCGGAAGAAACTACTTCACAGCTCTGAGGATTTCTCACTGGAACAGATTCAAAAACACCTTCGAATCGAAGAGGAATCGAAGGAAAGACAGAAATCCGAGAACAACGGAGTTTCTAAAGCTAACGCGGTGAGCGCGAAAGGCAAGAGGCCTGCAGGAAAGAAGAACTTTCTCGGTCCTAAGAAGGACCAACAAAAGTTCAAGAACTCCGGCAACGCCAAAGGACCCAAGACCGGCTGTTTTGTATGTGGCAAAGCAGGACATTATGACAGAGACTGTCGGGTTCGAAAGACCCAAAACAGCGAGGTAAATCTCACTGAGACAGATGACATAATTGCTACGGTGAGCAAACTCATGACGGTCAAAGGGAAGGCTCCAGAATGGTGGTACGATACTTGTGCTACCGTTCATGTTTCATACGACAAAGCAGCATTCAAGACCTATTCTGAAGTCAATGATGGACAAGAAGTTCAGATGGAAAATGAAGGACATTCAACGATCGTGGGAACAGGTGATGTGGAAATCCAATTCACTTCCGGGAAGAAAGTAACTCTGACTAACCTACTTCACATCCCGGATATGAGTAGGAACCTCGTCAGTGGAGTCTTGTTGGGTAAACCAGGAATAAAGTCTGTCTTTGAGTCGGGCAAATTAATATTAACCCGTAATGATGTGTTTGTTGGAAAGGGATATACCGATGAGGGTATGATAAAACTTTGTATCATTGAGAATAATATCAATAAAGTTTCTACTTCTGCTTACATGATTGAGTCATCTAATTTATGGCATAGTAGATTAGCGCATATAGGTATTAGCACTATGAAAAGGTTAATTAAATCTGGATTATTTTTATGCAATTCTGAAGACTTAGATAAGTGTGAAATTTGTGCAAAATCCAAAATGATTAAAAAAACTTTTCACAGTATAGAGCGTAATACCAATCTACTAGATTTAGTTCACTCTGATTTATGTGAATTTAATGGCACATTATCTCGAGGAGGTAATAAATACTTTATTACCTTCATTGATGATTGCTCTAAATTTACATATGTATATTTATTAAAGCATAAAGATGAAGCCTTTAATGCTTTTAAAATATACAAATCAGAGGTTGAAAATCAACTTGGTAGAAAGATTAAAATACTTAGAAGTGATAGAGGTAGTGAATATTTTTCTTTTGAATTTAATACCTTCTGTGAAGAAAACGGTATTATTCATGAATGTTCTGCACCACGGACACCTCAACAGAACGGACTAGCAGAAAGAAAAAATAGAGCATATCAAAAAATGATAAATGCGTGTTCAGGAGAAAGTATCGTAGTGATGGTACTTTAAACACTACAAGGCTAGACTAGTAGCCAAAGGATTTCAACAAAAAGAAGAAATTGATTATTTTGATACATATGCACCAGTAGCAAGAACGACTACAATTAGAATATTGTTTGCGTTAGCTTCATTGCATCATCTTAATGTTCATCAGATGGATGTCAAAACGGCATTCTTAAATGGATATCTCGATGAGGAGATTTACATGGAGCAACCGGAAGGGTTCGTGCTCCCGGGAAATGAACAAAAGGTATGCAAACTTGTTAAATCCTTGTACGGATTAAAACAAGCACTAAAGCAGTGGCATCAGAAATTTGATTCAGTCATAATTTCTAATGGCTTTGTTCACAATGTTTGTGATAAGTGTTTATACACTAAAGTATATGGAAATATCGTAATATTTCTTTGTCTCTACGTTGATGATATGTTGATCATTAGCAACAAGATGAGTGGAATTACAGAAACGAAGAGGTTTCTAACTTCCACATTCAAGATGAAAGATCTTGGAAAAGTTGACACTATTTTGGGGATCAAAGTAATACAAAACAGTGGGGGATTTGAACTTACGCAATCGCACTATGTTGAAAAAGTGCTAGACAAGTTCAAACACCTAAAGTTCAAAGAAGTGAACACTCCATTTGATCCAGGTGTTAAACTAGAAAAGAATTCTGGAAGAGCCGTCGCTCAATTAGAATACGCAAGTGCTATTGGATGTCTTATGTATTAATGCAATGCACAAGACCTGATATAGCATTTGCAGTTAGTAAAATGAGTAGATTTACTAGCAACCCTAATAATGTGCATTGGAGGACTATCGGAAGAATTTTTGGTTATCTTTTAAAAACCAAGAATCTTGGATTACAATATGGTAGATTTCCTGCCATATTAGAAAGATATACCGACGCTAGTTGGATATCAAGTGTCGGGGATAACAAATCTACGACAGGTTGGGTATTTACGCTTACCGGAGGGGCAGTTTCTTGGAAGAGCAAAAAACAAACGTGCATTACCCATTCGACCATGGAGTCAGAGTTTGTGGCTCTAGCTTCTGCAGGACAAGAAGCTGAGTGGTTGAGGGATCTTCTATTAGAAGTTCCGATGGCTAAAGAGAATGTATCAAAAGTGTCAATATATTGCGATAGTCAAGCTACTCTAGCAAGAGCCTACAACGAAGTGTATAATGGGAAGTCTAGACATATAAGTCTAAGACATACCTACGTAAGGAAATTGATCAAAGATGGAATCATTTATCTTACGTATGTGCGTACCAGCTATAACTTAGCTGATCCCTTTACTAAACCACTAGCTAGTGATTTAGTAAAGTCTACCTCGAGAGGTATGGGATTGAAACTCCTTGAGTAAGAGTTCCAACAACAGTGGCAACCCAATCTAATGTTAAGAAAACCTTAATCTTAGATTCAATGGGTAACAACAAACTGTTGATTTGGATGCATACGACATGATAATGTCGACTGTTGCAATTTGAGGGTTGAGTTTATAAAACTCTTAATGAAGTTCAGTAATATTGACATGTATCTGTAAAGCAACAGAGATACTGAAAGAACTTCACCTATGTGAATTTAGAGATGGTGCCGTCTCAGTAAGATCTGGAGTTTATCTTATAAAAATTCACGAGACAGGATCAGCACATGGCCATTAATAGTGCTAAGCGAGAGATGTAGGCGAAGAACTACAAAAGAATGTGTGTAAAGTAACACCGATTTTATCACAAGGAATAACTGGTTCAAAGCCCAGCTACCAGAAATTTCGATAAAATCTTGTGTTGCATCTACTAAGGTTAGGTTCAAATCGAAAGATACCTAACTGTATTAACATTCTTTAAGTGATGTATTCTGGAATTCCTTTCCATCATTTATGGAACAAGTGGGGGATTGTTGGAATTAATTAATTCCATTCATTGTTCTTAAAGGATGAAAAGGAAAGAGAAGGGACTTTAGTCCCACATCGGAAAAAGAGAAAGGCTTTGAGAGTGCTTAAATAGGAATGTGCACTCATAAGGAGTGTGCAACAACCAAAGGGTTGCTAGTGGGTGACCATTTGTAAGCCCCTAGATTTCAAAAAAAAAAATAGTTTTTATAATTTTCAATAACATTTAATTTAAATACGTATTTTGTAGCGTATTTCGTATTTTCTTGGTTTTCGTAATGCCTTAAAAATTTTCCTAACTTATAGATTTTTCCTTGGCCGGCATACCGTCCAGACAGATTTTCTACATTTTAGATATTTTCGATTTTAGATATTTTGATGAATAGTGTTTTGGATATTTTGATGAATAGTGTTTAGATATTTTCATGAATAGTGTAGAAGCACCCTATTACCCAATGGACATTTGGTTTTGTTTGAATGGCCATGATTGACTTAGATTTTGACATGGATCACGATCCGACGGCTAAGATTAATTCCCCCTTCTATATAAACCCTTTCACTTTCTCTCTCCTCTCTCTTTTTATTCTCTTTACTCTCTTTTCATTTCTTCTTCCTTTCTCTTCCCTTGGAGCTTTGCTAGGAGCTTGGCCTTAAGGTCTAGAGTGTGGTTTTGTACCCCTCTTGGTGGTGGACTAGAAGATTAGGCTTGGAGCTTAACCTAGGCAAGTGTATCTTGCTCAAAAGTGACATGACCATACTTTATTTTTGTTTTCCATGGAAATTAGAGTTTTATTGGCCTATAGTTTGCTTCTTTAAATTGTTAACATGTTTAGTATATAGCACTTTTGGTTTTGATTGACAGTATTGCGTAGATCTGAGTTTCTAGATATGATTTTCGAGTATTTTGAGGTTTTGATCTATCAAATGTTTTAATTTGTGAAAACTAATACTTTCATGTTGTTGGAAATTCAATTCTATTCAATTTTGACTTTTGAAAGTCCGAATTTTGATTTAAAATAAAGTTTTTATGGCCGAAACAAGTTTTAGCAAAAATCTGGATTTTGTTGCTGTTTGGAAAAACGGTATACCGCCGATATGCCGTAGTATACCGCCGGTATGCCGTTTTTGGCACCAGAAACTTACTGTCTTTAGTCCGGTATACCGCCGGTATGCCGCAGTATACCGTCAGTATGCCGTTTTATGTTGTTTTAGGCTGTTTTTGTCCGTTTTTGCCCGTTTTTGTCCGTTTTTGATATTTTCTCGATTGTAATAGACTCTTAACATGATTAGATGACCTTGGATAGTTAAAGAATGATTGTACACTCTATATACATGGTACATGCTTATGTTCATGTATTGTTCTATGTCCAAATTATAGATAGTGGCCTGTTATGGTGCACTCCAGATTACTATATATGCCTAGCTCGATATAGTGGCTCTTAGTAGCGCACTCATGACTTAATTTTCTTATTGATTTCTAGACCCTAGAAAGTTAGTTTGAGTATTGTGTCACCCCACATTGGTCTCCTATGCTAAAGTCATCATTTTGGCTAGGTGCCCAGTCCCAAGTCGTATTGCACCAATTAGTGTCATAGTATTTTAACTTAGTATAAAAACTAAGTTATTGTATTTACTTCTACAGTGACGAATTACTGGACATCCATAGCACTGTTATCGCAGCTTGTTTTATTTGCTTTGCTAGAGGCAAGTACTTTCTACGAACTTTACATATTGTTACATAAATGAACTGCAAACTCCACCATGTTAAATGCTGATCCTTGGAGTGACAAGTTAGATCTCTACATATTGTACTTTCAGTTACTACCATGCTTAGAACAGTCTTTATGTATCTCTCACATGATAGAATATGGGTTATGGGGAAACTGATAGTTGAGTACGTGATCATGCCCCCATTATCGTACCGAGCAAAGTTCATTCTATATGAATCTGCGTCGTAGGCTATTATCTCGCATTTCTGTACGGATGTACACCTATGCTTGTGCACTTGTACGTATGTACATTTTATTTACATTGTGCCTCAGTACATTGTACATCTATTGACCGATCACGTACCTGCTACAGTTTTAAACATTATATATACATCTGTCTCTATGACATATGTATCCTTGCCATGATAGACTACGTGATGCCATGCTTTCCAGTTATTCCTCTCATGTTTATTTTTATGTTTCATATGCTAGTTTGTTAGATTCAGTACTTGCTCCCGTCCTGACAGGATAACGTTGTAGGTGTCCTTACTGAGGAGGAGTTACTCTGCGACACCTATTATGGAGTTACTGCCGAGGACCCGGCTTTGCCTTACGAGGATGTTCCTGCGGGAAACCTCGCCTAGTTATCTTTTGTATTATTAGACTTTTGACAGTAGTCATGTATTAGACTATATATTTTGCAACTGGACATGTATCCAGTTTTACATTTCAGTTCACTTGTACTTGGACATTTTACTATATATACGACAACTTTTGTGTTTGGAGCATTTATGATTCATCTTCACTTATAGAACTACTAGCATATTTAGTCTTATCATGTTGTCTTTAGAACAGCTTACTACGTTTTATCTCAACGTAGGCTGGGCATGACTCGGCCTGGCCCAACAATTTGGGTAGCGGGTCGTGACATGTTTTTAGTGGTGGCCCACGCAGGTCTCGACTAAATTGTTTGGTTACGTTAGTGTACCAAGCATGCCTGCAATTAGGAACTTAAGATAATTAGACAAACATTAGGAATAACGCTTAGAACACCTAGAGGAATGCTAGGATTGCAACATAGGAAATATATCGCATGTTTGCTACTATAATTAGATTTCCTTGCATGTGATTGCTTACTTTAAATAAGTCCTTATAAGTACTTTTTATTTGTAATTTAGATGGTGCTTACTCGTTCATCCCAGCATGTTACACCCGAGAACGGGGCCCTCCATATCCAGTCAGCTGACCAGTTGACTGATACACCTCCACCTACCACACTCTCCCACTCCACAAATCCACTAACCCAGATACCTCCACCACCTTCCACATCGCAGACCCGGCAGGACCCGATACTTCCACCACCCCCTATCACTATACCCACCCAGGCTTCCGTCACACTCGACGGGACCCAGCTGCTCACACTGATCCAGGGGTTCCTAACAACCCATCAGGAGCAGACTACCCTACTCCGCCAGAGCATGGAGCGTTCTGAGGGACGTCCCGTGGTCCCACCACCTGTAGAGCCACGGCAGAGAGCGGGGACGATCAAGGACTTCATGGGTCTGAATCCCAAGGAGTTCTCAGGGACTGAGGGCATAGTAGTAGCTGATGACTGGCTAGATTCAGTAGAGAGAAAGCTTCTGGGAGTTAGGATGCCGGATGACCTTCAGTTCGAGGCAGCAGGATTTCTGCTGATAGACTTAGCCGGAGTCTGGTTCAGGAATGAGCCGTTGTTTGCGAGAGGGAGAGCCACCTGGGACCAGTTCAAGACCCAGTTCAAGAAAAAATTCTTCTCGACCACTGCTAGAGTAGCCATGGGGCTACGATTCCAGAACATCCAGCAGGGGAACCGTTCTGTCGATGACTATGCGGCAGAGTTTAGTCGCCTGAGCCGTTTTGCTCCTAGTCTGGTTGCTGATCCAGAGGAGATGACCCGTAGGTTTTGCCATGGTCTAGTTCCAGACATTGGCATTCTTATAGTAGCAAACGGTACGACTGACTACTACCAGAGCCTAGAGTTAGCCCGGAGTATCGAGGAGCGTCTTCTGTCTAGCAAGAGGCCGGCTTCTGTACATCATGAGGGACCGTCCAAGCGTCAGGCTTTCCAGCAGAGAGCACCGACGCCGCCACAACAGACTTACCGTCCCCCTACGCCACATCATCAGACCCCGCCAGTTAGAGCCCCGGGACCCCGACAGCAGCAGCAGAAGGGAGCTATATGTTCTTTCTGCGGAAGACCAGGTCATGACTTCGCCGTCTGCAGGAAGAGGTTGGGGCAGTGCTTACTTTATGGGTCTGCCACCCATCAGATTCGGAACTGCCCAGCAGCGAAGCCTAGAGGACCACTTCCGACTCAGCAGTAGAGGTTTGGGCAGCATCTGCAGCAGCAGAAGGGACCTCAGGGGAAGGTTTATAGCCTAGCCCTTGAGCCAGAGCCGGAGCAGGTTTCGGAGCCGGATTATTTAGCTGACGTCATCACAGGTCATGTTTATTTGCATACTTTTCTAGCTCTATGTTTGTTTGATTCTGGTGCATCTCATAGCTTCCTATCATTAGAGTTTATGCAAGAACATCATTTAGTATCTATACCTACTGCGGAGATTAGTAGAGTAATGACGGGAGGAGGACCAGTGCCTATTAGAGCTAGCTATAGATGCTCTATTACTATAGTCGGGAGAGAGTTTGAGGGGCAATTCTTTGTGATGCCACTCTCCGGTTATGATATCATATTGGGGATGGACTGGCTTAGCTATTCCCATGTATCTATAGACTGTCATGAGGGTAGTATTTTGTTCAGTCCCCCAGACACAGCACCATTCAGTGTCAGGAGGACAGGGCCGGAGATCAGCCTAGAGCCGAACTGTTGTGCTACAGTCGGGGACGCAGCACCGCCACACCCTATCATTAGGGAGTTTGTGGATGTATTCCCAGAGGATCTTCCAGGACTTTCGCCTGACAGAGATGTGGAGTTCACTATAGATTTAGTGCCGGGTTCATCACCAGTATCCCGGGCTTGCTATAGATTGAATCCCAAGGAGGCCATAGAGATGAAAGAGCAGATTGATGACCTGTTGAAAAAGGGTTTCATTCGATCCAGTGCTTCTCCATGGGGAGCGCCAGTGCTCTTTGTGCCTAAGAAGGATGGTACAGTCCGGTTGTGTATTGACTACCGGGCCTTGAATGCCATCACCATCAAGAACAAATATCCTCTGCCCAGGATAGATGATTTGTTCGACCAGTTGAGCGGGGCGAAGGTGTTTTCCAGGATAGACTTGAGATCCGGGTACCACCAGGTGAAGGTTAGGGCAGCAGACATCCAGAAGACGGCATTCAACACGAAGTACGGGCAGTACAAGTTTCTGGTGATGCCATTTGGTCTCACAAATGTGCCAGCTGTCTTTATGAACTTGATGAATAAGATATTTCACCAATATCTGGATAAGTTCGTCGTGGTGTTTATCGACGATATCCTGATATACTCGAAGACGCCAGAGGAGCATGCAGAGCACTTACGGATAGTTTTGGATATTCTGAGGCAGGAGAGATTGTTTGCCAAATTGCAGAAGTGCGAGTTCTTTTTAGACCGAGTGGAGTTTCTCGGCCATGTAGTCACTGGAGATGGAATCTCGGTGGATCCCAGGAAGATTGCTACAGTTGAGACGTGGAAGGCTCCGACGTCAGTTTCAGAGATCAGGAGTTTTCTGGGTTTAGCAGGCTATTATAGAAAGTTCGTCCAGGACTTTGCTAGGATAGCTGAACCCATGACGAAGCTGACGCAGAAGGACGCAGAGTACATTTGGTCTGAGGACTGCCAGACAGCATTTGAGGAGCTGAAGAGGAGGCTGACGACCGCTCCAGTTCTGACTTTACCTTCAGGTTCTGGAGGTTTCACCTTATACAGTAATGCTTCTGGGAAGGGGCTAGGATATGTCCTACAGCAGCATGGAAAAGTGATTGCTTATGCATCTAGGCAATTGCGAACTCATGAGAGGAATTATCCTACCCATGACCTAGAGTTAGCTGCGGTGATCTTTGCACTCAAGTTATGGAAACATTACTTATACGGAGAGCGTGTGGAAATCTTTACTAACCACAAAAGCTTGAAGTATGTGTTCACGCAGAAAGAGCTGAACATGAGGCAAAGACGATGGTTGGAGTTGATGAAGGACTTCGACATCGATTTACAGTATCACCCCGGGAAGGCAAATATGGTGGCGGATGCGCTGAACAGGCATCCGATGGCATGGTACCTGATGATTGATCGGCATTTGCGGGAGGATCTGGAGAAGCTCGGTATCGAGCTAGTTCGGCCAGGATCAGTGATACAGATGATGGCGCTTGACATTCAGTCAGGTTTAATGGAGCAGATCCGGGAGGCACAGTCTACAGATGAGAGCCTTCGCAGACTTCGACCCCAGGCTTTAGCTGGATTGCTGGATGACTTCACTATAGCAGAGGATAGATCCTTGAGGCATGGCAGCCGATTGTGCGTACCAAAGGGAGATCTAGTAGAGGCAGTCTTGCAGGAGGCGCACCGATCGAGATATTCTATTCACCCTGGTGCTAACAAGATGTACCGTGACTTGCAGGAACATCTTTGGTGGCACGGGATGAAGAGGGACGTATCGCATTTTATCTCGAGATGTCTAGTTTGCCAGCAGGTCAAGGCGGAGCGCCAGAGGCCAGCTGGTTTATTGCAGCCATTACCCATTCCCGAGTGGAAGTGGGAACATATTACGATGGACTTCGTTTCGGGGCTTCCTCGTTTCCAAGGAGGGAAGGATGCCATCTGGGTCATTGTAGACAGGCTGACGAAGTGTGCGCACTTCATACCCTTCAAGGTGGGGCTTTCCACCGAGAAGTTGGCAGAGCTATACATGCAGCAGATAGTTCGCCTACACGGAGTGCCGGTGAGCATCGTGTCAGACAGAGACAGCAGATTCACATCCCACTACTGGAGGAGCTTGTAGGAGGAGTTGGGCAGTAGGCTCAAGTTCAGTACGGCGTACCACCCGCAGACAGATGGGCAGTCCGAGAGGACGATACAGACACTGGAGGATATGCTGAGGACTTGCGTGCTGGACTTCGGAGGATCATGGGAGAGCCATCTGCACTTGGTAGAGTATTCGTACAACAACAGCTACCAGGCCAGTATTGGTATGTCTCCTTTCGAGGCGCTATATGGACGACGATGCCGCACACTGCTCTTTTGGGATGATGTCGGAGACAGAGTTATGCTTGGGCCGAAGATGATCACGGATGCAGCAGAGAAAGTCGGGATGATCAGAGACAGGCTCAGAGTAGCTCAGGACAGGCAGAAACACTGGGCTGATGCTAGTTGCAGGCCGATGGAGTTCGCAGACGGTGATATGGTGCTAGTGAAGATATCACCTACTAGAGGGACGATCCGGTTCGGACGAGGAGGGAAGCTGAGCCCCAGATACATCGGGCCATTCGAGGTACTTGGCAGGATCGGAGAGGTAGCTTACAGGGTTGCACTTCCACCCAACCTAGCAGGAGTTCACGACGTCTTTCACGTATCTCAGCTGAGGAGATATGTTCCAGACCCCAGTCATGTGCTAGATCACTCAGAGTTGGAGGTCGGATCGAGCCTTACAGTTTCTGAGCAGCCAGTGGAGATATTAGACAGGAGAGAGAAGAGGCTGAGGAACAAGGTTATACCCTTAGTACGAGTAGCTTGGAGCCGTCACTCCCCAGGTGAATCTACTTGGGAGAGGGAGTCGGACATGAGGGAGAGATATCCTTACTTGTTCGACCCAACCGCTACGAGGGAACCACCCGTTCCCGCTTGATACCCTAGAGGTTAGTCTTAATAATAGCCTTAGTCTTTTGTTTGCATTGCTTGTTATGTTAGAATGTTTGTAGAGTCTTCTATCCTTGTAAATTTTGAGGACAAAATTTTTTTCAAGGAGGAAAGATTTGTAAGCCCCTAGATTTCAAAAAAAATAAATAAATAGTTTTTATAATTTTCAATAACATTTAATTTAAATATGTATTTTGTAGCGTATTTCGTATTTTCTTGGTTTTCGTAATGCCTTAAAATTTTTCCTAACTTATAGATTTTTTCTTGGCCGGCATACCGTCCAGACAGATTTTCTACATTTTAGATATTTTCGATTTTAGATATGTTGATGAATAGTGTTTAGATATTTTCATGAATAGTATAGAAGCACCCTATTACCCAATGGACATTTGGTTTTGTTTGAATGGCCATGATTGACTTAGATTTTGACATGGATCACGATCCGACGGCTAAGATTAATTCCCCCTTCTATATAAACCCTTTCACTTTCTCTCTCCTCTCTCTTTTCATTCTCTTCACTCTCTCTTCATTTCTTCTTCCTTTCTCTTCCCTTGGAGCTTTGCTAGGAGCTTGGCCTTGAGGTCTAGAGTGTGGTTTCGTACCCCTCTTGGTGGTGGACTAGACGATTAGGCTTGGAGCTTAACCTAGGCAAGTGTATCTTGCTCAAAAGTGGCATGATCATACTTTATTTTTGTTTTCCATGGAAACTAGAGTTTTATTGGCCTATAGTTTGCTTCTTTAAATTGTTAACATGTTTAGTATATAGCACTTTTGGTTTTGATTGACAGTATTGCGTAGATCTGAGTTTCTAGATATGATTTTCGAGTATTTTGAGGTTTTGATCTATCAAATGTTTTGATTTGTGAAAACTAATACTTCCATGTTGTTGGAAATTCAATTCTATTCAATTTTGACTTTTGAAAGTCCGAATTTTGATTTAAAATGAAGTTTTTATGGCCGAAACAAGTTTTAGCGAAAATCTGGATTTTGTTGCTGTTTGGAAAAACAGTATACCGCCGGTATGCCGTAGTATACCGCCGGTATGTCGTTTTTAGCACCAGAAACTTACTGTCTTTAGTCCGGTATACCACCGGTATGCCGCAGTATACCGCCGGTATGCCGTTTTATGCTGTTTTAGGCTGTTTTTGTCCATTTTTCCCGTTTTTGTCCGTTTTTGATATTTTCTCGATTGTAATAGACTCTTAACATGATTAGATGACCTTGGATAGTTAAAGAATGATTGTACACTCTATATACATGGTACATGCTTATGTTCACGTATTGTTCTATGTCCAAATTATAGATAGTGGCCTGTTATGGTGCACTCCAGATTACTATATATGCCTAGCTCGATATAGTGGCTCGTAGTAGCGCACTCATGACTTGATTTTCTTATTGATTTCTAGACCCTAGAAAGTTAGTTTGAGTATTGTGTCACCCCACATTGGTCTCCTATGCTAAAGTCGTCATTTTGGCTAGGTGCCCAGTCCCAAGTCGTATTGCACCAATTAGTGTCATAGTATTTTAACTTAGTATAAAAACTAAGTTATTGTATTTACTTCTACAGTGACGAGTTACTGGACATCCATAGCACTGTTATCGCAGCTTATTTTGTTTTGCTTTGCTAGAGGCAAGTACTTTCTACGAACTTTACATATTGTTACATAAATGAACTGCAAACCCCACCATGTTAAATGCTGATCCTTGGAGTGACAAGTTAGATCTCTACATATTGTACTTTCAGTTACTACCATGCTTAGAACAGTCTTTATGTATCTCTCACATGATAGAATATGGGTTATGGGGAAACTGATAGTTGAGTACGTGATCATGCCCCCATTATCGTACCGAGCAAAGTTTATTCTATATGAATCTGCACCGTAGGCCATTATCCCGTATTTCTGTACGGATGTACACCTATGCTTGTACACTTGTACGTATGTACATTTTATTTACATTGTGCCTCAGTACATTGTATATCTATTGACCGATCACGTACCTGCTACAGTTTTAAACATTACATATACATCTGTCTCTATGACATATGTATCATTGCCATGATAGACTATGTGATGCCATGCTTTCCAGTTATTCCTCTCATGTTTATTTTCATGTTTCATATGCTAGTTTGTTAGATTCAGTACTTGCTCCCGTCCTGACAGGATAACGATGTAGGTGTCCTTACTGAGGAGGAGTTACTCTGCGACACCTATTATGGAGTTACTGCCGAGGACCCGGCTTTGCCTTACGAGGATGTTCCTGCGGGAAACCTCGC
This sequence comes from Iris pallida, assembly GCA_029216955.1. Classification (NCBI taxonomy): domain Eukaryota; kingdom Viridiplantae; phylum Streptophyta; class Magnoliopsida; order Asparagales; family Iridaceae; genus Iris; species Iris pallida. Next base: position 4,551,145 of record JANAVB010009798.1, read on the forward strand.
CTAGTTGTCTTTTGTATTATTAGACTTTTGACAGTAGTCATGTATTAGACTATACATTTTGCAACTGGACATGTATCCAATTTTACATTTCAGTTCACTTGTACTTGGACATTTTACTATATATACGACGACTTTTATGTTTGGAGCATTTATGATTCTTCTTCACTTATAGAACTGCTAGCATATTTAGTCTTATCCTGTTGTCTTTAGAACAGCTTACTACGTTTTATCTCAACGTAGGCTGGACATGACTCGGCCTGGCCCAACAATTTGGGTAGCGGGTCGTGACACCATTGATTGTTGTTTTATCCTCTTCATGAAAATGTAGCCGGTGTTGCCACCGGCAACACCGGCTCGGGCTCGGGCTCGGGCTCGGGCACGGGCTCGGGCGTAGAGGCGATAGTGGCGCATTGTAGACGCACTTGTGCACTTAGGCAACGTGGCATCGGGCGAGCGGCATAGGTGAATGAATCTGCGAACAGGTGAATGAATGCTGTTTCGGAAGGGTCGCGACTTCACGAAACAACACTAATTCATCTATAAATACTACAGATTTCTGAGTCCAAAACGCACAAAATCTGAGTATTCATTCCTCTTTCTTTTCTCTTCCAAATATTTCCAGAAAGGTGTTCTTCCCTACGCCGGTGTCTCACAAACGTCTGGTGAATCTTCGGCAGAAAGGCTGTCTTATCCTGGGTGTTCTGGCGTGCTAACTCCAAGATGTTACCGGAGTGCCCGAAACACTTTAAGGAAAGTGCTGCTAAATGCACGATTCAAGCCTCGACGACAGTTTCAACTTTGCAGAACTCCAAAGTGAAGTACTTGCAATTTCTAACATCCAAAACCAAGGTTGGGTTTGAGATCGCATACTTTTTGCTATATCGACTTATTTTTCTTGGATTCCAAAAATGTTTGGTAATAACAGCTTATCAAAAAGCTTATGATAAGTCAGTTCAATTGTGAGACTATTCTTGATCGCAATTTTCTACCTGTTGTAAAAATATAACTTCTGCCAGTTTTTAAAAGCAGCAACAATCAGAAATCAAGCCTAAGATAGGCGAAGATAGGTGAGAAGTGGGAATTTGTTGACTTTGGTTCTATATTGTTGTAGGAATAGGATATTAATGTTGGTGATGGGTGAAATTTATTTCATATGTGGAGGACACCATAGAGCACAGCGACGAACATCATCCGTATATCGGAGAAATTTGAGAAGTAAAAAACAAGAAAGAGAATTCAAATTGGAGCCAATATAGAGCATATCGCAGCCATATCAGGACTAGTAGTACATTGACATTATAATATAAGTATATTGTTTAGTTCAAAGAGGAGAGTCTCAAAGTTAAGGAGAAGGAGAAATATTCGAAGTGTTTTGGTTTATTCTATAAGAATTCTCTCGAAGGGGTCCACATCGGCTCCCCTTCGTCTGCTTCGTTTCAGTAAACCTATTTATCATTATTGTAATTAATTTTTTAATTTAAATAGTTGTGGTGGTCCGTTTGGATCCGAAAAAGTTTGGAAGAGTCGATGTAATTCTTATTCTATCAGTAAAGGTTTTGTCGGATGGGACTCTTATCGTCAAGTGATTTCTTCTATCAGGATTTTTCACATAAAAATTGATTGTGCTATTTGATTTGTGGATATTGATATCGAGGTTGTATATTTTACTTTGATCATTGACGATTTCTTCTAGTTTGAAAATGGTATTTCTTCGGTTCGTTTAGTATCCTTTCTCAACAATTGATATATACAAGATTACAAGAGGAGGCAAGTGTGTGGCTTTCCTTTCTTTTCTTCTTTTGATCAGGTCATCACCATATATATATATATATATATATATATATATATATATATATATATATATATATATATATATATATGGAGAATTTATGGAATGCCCAAAAACTAAAAAAGTTTTATGTAAAACCCACCGCTAAAAAAACTTTCATCGCGTGCCCAGAATTAGAGAAACTTATCCAAAGCGGGTTCCAAATGACCCTTTTGCCCTTCCTTTTAATTTATTGAAAACACCCACGAAACTGCTCTTAAAAAAATGTTTCGATACTTCATCTTCTTCCATACGCTGCTCACTTTCGAATCTAGGTTTTCTCCTCAAAAATCATCAAAAACTCGTCGGAAAATTTCGGAAAAACCGAGACAAACGGCAAAAGTGCTAAAACGGAGGTCCAAACATCATTTTTTTGCGATTCTAAAATTTTGGAGGGCCGTCTAATGGAGAAGCGGTTACTTTCAGTCTCCTCGACGATACGCTCATTTTGAGACAAACGGGACCTCGTTTCGACCTCCCAGTCAAAAGTTATGGCCCTCCAAAGTTTCAGCTAACCATAAAATGCAGGAGAATGGCCATTCTCCGTGTTAGAACACAAAAAATGTTAATTTCGCATGAGGGTGACCATTCTCCGTGTTAGTAACACGGAGAATGACATTCTCCGTCTTAATTTACACGGAGAATGGTCATTCTCCGTGCTAAATTACACGGAGAATGACCATTCTCCGTCATAATTTAGACGGAGAATGGCCATTCTCCGTCTTAATTTATACGGAGAATGCCATTCTCCGTGTAATTTAGCACGAAGAATGGTCAAGAATGACCATTCTCCGTGTTAGAAACACGGAGAATGCCATTCTCCGTGTTAAATAAAACGGAGAATGACATTCTCCGTGTTAAATAAAACGGAGAATGACCATTCTCCGTATAATTTAGCACGGAGAATGGTCATTCTAGTGTTAAAACGCAGGAGAATGGACATTCTCCGTCATTTTTTACAACGGTCTTTTTCGACACGGAGAATGGTCATTCTCCGTGATATTAACACGAAAAATGACCAATCTCGTGTTAACATGGAGGAGAATGGTCATTCTCCGTATTAAAAAAGACGGAGAATGACCATTCTCCGTGTTTAAACCACGGAGAATAGCTATTCTCCGTACTAAAATGACGGAGAATGGCCATTCTCCGTCACTTTACCACGGAGAATGGCATTCTCCGTGTTAAAACCCATAGAAAATTGTCATTCTCCGTGGTTTTTAACACGGAGAATGCCATTCTCCGTGGTTTTTAAAACGGAGAATAGTCATTCTCCGTCATTTTAGCACGGAGAATAGTTTTTTTTAGAAAAAATTTGTCAGAAATAAAGAGTTTCGTTCTTCTTTCAAAACGATGATAATCCTTATGGAAAAGAAGAAGAAAGATCTTCTCTCCACAATTGACCTAATCGTCGGAAAACTTCAAATGTCTCCACGATGAAGATGATGATGATGGTGATGATGATGACGAGCGATGATCTGAGTTCGACTGAAGAAAAGCACACCGAACTACGAACGATCTTTGCGATCTCTGCTGAAGATGAGAGCAATGGAATTCAGATTTCCCGTGAAGAAGAAGAAGACGAAAATCGCAATCCAGATCTGAGTTTTTTGAATTCAAATACATATAGATGACCAATTCGCGCGGAGGGGTAGTTTCGGTATTATAAAAATAGCAGTTTCCAGCGGGTGGCATCTAAAAGGGAATCTTGGAATATTTAACGTGAAAATACTTAATTCTGGATATTTCATAAAACTCATCCAGCGGGTGGGCATTTCATAAAAGCCCACCCCGAAATTGGGTTTCTCAGCAATTTCCATATATATATATATATATATATATATATATATATATATATATATATATATATATATGTCAATTGAAAGATTTTAAAATTTCATGGTAAACTGTCTGTAAAATTATTTGTTTCCCCTATAAAACATCTTTGAACTCTCTTTTGGTTTGTTGAAAGATGTGAGCATATGCACCTAACATCTTTTGTACAAAAAGTGTAGATTGTTATATTTTTCCTTTTCTTGTCTCTTAACTTTTTTTTTTTTTTTTACTTTTCTTTTCAAAATTGCGAAATAGACCGAGTCCTAAGAAGGAATTAAACCCAAAACTTCTGCAGAATCATACAAACATGCAAACCATCAAAATGAACAGAATTTAAATCGATAATAAATAGACATGGAGGAAAAAAGCAAGTAATTGTTCTAAGGCATCACGTTTGGTCCGTGGAATCAAGACCTTGGGAAAAAAAATTATTCATTTTCTATGTTTGGATGACAAAGAAAAGTAGCATAAAAGAAAAAAATAAAAATATGGGGAAATGGTTCCCCTATCCGTCCCAAAGATAATTTGTCTTCCCATTTTATTGGCTTTTCCAAATACCCAAAAAAAAAAATTGATGGAAATTAAAATTTTCTAAAGGAATGCACCCTTAGCAATTATTTTGGTCTTGCTTCCATTACCCTCTAGTTTTGAGAGTTGAAGAAATGCACTGAAACTTTACAATTTGTCGCCAGTTTCAAGACATTCCTGTAGAAAGTTTTTAGCTCTTTAACTGAGCCATCCAGCGCGGAAAAAATAAACCTAATGTGAGTGTTTTAATGACATGAATAATGACTTTAAACTTGATAAATGGAACAAAAACTGTGACTTAAACTTGATAAATGGAACAAAAACTGTTACCAATGTCAATAAACTTGCTAGTGAGCATATTTTTCGCTTCTTTGAACTAGAGTGCAGAGAATACAATACAAGGACCTACTGATATAATACAGGTTTTCAACAAAATATTTTGACCGTCGCTGATGGATGTTTCTTAGCATTTACTTAAGAGAACACACTTGATAGGAACATAACTGGTATAGTCATCTGCAGAATGCGAAGCATACAAACACAGACAATCATATCACCCAGCTCGAGTCAGGCGGACCGTGTCCTCCGTATCGCGCCGACGATGTCAAGACTGGTGACTGATCAGCCAGCGTCTTCTCCATGAACAATGATACTACGTATACAATCAAACCACAACAATAGACATGCTACTGCTACCATGCGTCATATTTGTAGTATGGGTACTAAAATCAGATCTATGTAAGCAGGAATTTTATCAAGCATAACATTTTCAACAAACAAGTTCACAGAAGAAATATACCACAGCATGACCAAAAAGAAACAAAAACAAAAATACAAGACTCCTCAATATGGTGATCCTTTAAATAATCCTGACCACACTTCCCTCAAATTTTCCTCGTACACAGCACATCAAACTCTTCGTAACTGAATATCATACAATCATTTGCGACTCCTAGACACAGATGACTTTCCTGGGCTATCATAGAATCGTACAACTAGAAATGAACGGTCATACAACTGAGGTTGTCATTTCAAACAAAATTGCCAAGTTCACGAACAAAATATAGATTATATTACGACAAGACCAACATTATAAATGTATACCCCATTCCCAGGAGAGAGTTTCTCCAGACCGGAAAAAGAAGGCTTGCTAAGAAAAATATCATATGGTTTCATTCCCATGAGAGCACCCTCGAGCACCCTCATAAAAATTCAACCATGCCTCTCGTTTTAAACACTAGTTTACAACGAAGTGACTGCTGATTTGCACCCATGGATGTACAAAGGGGAAAATTGGATAGATTTACTGTTTACGCCATCATCGTAAAGACATGATCGTGTTCAGATGTCTACAGGCTATGAATTAGGCAATCTAACTGATGCCATGAGCTCCTTTCTCCTTGTCCCAAGATTCATGACCAAACACCTCTTCAATTACATTACAGGTTGGTAAGAAATCAATATCCTCCGTCCCTCGGATATACCCAGTGTCCCATGGACTAGGATCACAGTGCCCAACCATATACCCGTGATCGGAGCCATTGTTTCTGTACTCGGCATGCAAGTTCCCATGTTCTTCTAGCAAACTACCATGTGTACCCTCCAGAGCAGCAGCACGGCCACCAGGTTCTGCTCCATTCTGCTGGTCCTCATACGATGTGCAGGAATCATCATTAACATCTTGCTTCTCACCAGGACCATCTTGGAAATCATTGTCAAAAGGCTGCACATCACCAGATTTTGATTTGATGTCACCGGTGAATCCATTTGAAACTCCACACCCTTCCTCATCACGGTCCTCCGCTTCAGCCTCTTCATGTATATCTACAGAGCCAGAACCACCAATATTCTGTGTAACCTCATCTGCTGGAGATTCAACACCTGAATCTTCATCATCGTCTTCCTCGGTAGATCCAAATTCGCCATCATCGTGCTCCTGCCACTCGTCATTGTCACTGTCCACATTCATCGGGTCTGACCTGTTCTGTTCAGCCCTCTTCCGAAGCATAAACACATTGAAGTAGTAGCTAACAAACTTTTTGCTGGTATGGGAAGGGAATGCATACGGGAGAACATCCCAGAAATTCTTTCCCAATGATGCAGGGTTGGACAAGACAATTTCATGAAACACTTGTTCCTCCTCCTCAGTCCATCTCAGGGCTACGTCCTCCCCCATATTGAGGAATCCCAGCTCAATAAAGCGCTCATGCCCCAGAGTGGTCCGCAGCTTTTCTCTTGCTTCAGACACATGCTTTTTCACACATCTTATTGAACCCTCATCTAGGCAGCAGCAGTCAATCTTGCCATGTCCAACTAAACCATCTGAAGCCAGTGAACTAGAATCAGGCATTGGTATAACACAAAATTCAGTCCACTTGTCGGTATTGTCTTCATCAATCAGGAATTCCCCAAAAGATGTTGAAGCATCATGACTGTCTGAACCTCCAGGAATACAATTACGATTTCTAGGTCTCCACACTGGAACATCTGCCTGGTGATTCTGTCCAAGTGAGACAAGCTTTCTTGGGGGGTAATCAAAAACAGGTGATTGGGTCTCTTCAAGTTGATTAGATCCAGCTGCTCGATGGTGATCTTCATAGTATCCAGGAAATGAAGATAGTCGGAAAGGTGCTTGTAGCCTTGTATCCTCATGTGTATTGAATGTGAACCATGGAAAGCTATAAATGCTGCCATGCAAATTTTTTGTAGAATCCTCGGGAACAGCATGTTCCTTTCTGCTTTTGAACTCCTCACCATCAGTAACTGAAGTAACAAAATGGTTACAAGTTGTAAGCTTTCCCCCTGGTTCAGAAATACAAAGGGAGAAAAAATTACTTTACCCGAAATACATGATTGCTCACAGTTGCTCCTGGAGGGAGGCTTATCCGTATCGAGCTGTCTCGTGCGCTTACAACCAGGTTGGTAAGATTGGCCATCATTGGTAGGCCGCTTGCTGCTCTCTAATCTGGCACTTCCACCATCGCTACTTATGGTCAACATGTCGGCATTGTTTCCAAGGGAAGTATGATTTGGAGAAACAGCACTCATTTTCTCAAACTTGAAGTCGACCCCAGGCCACACTCGATCTTTATATCAAGACTCAAGAAAATCAATGAAAAATCCAGGCAGTAACATCTACTTCCTGTGAAGAAATAGTTGAACATTTACCTGGGATAGCTTCATTCTCTGGAATATGCCGATATGCAGAAGCAAATGGACCACCATAATCCATTTGAGTCGTGTGCTTGTAAGAAAGTTGAAAGGCGTCATCACCGCCAAAAGGCTGCTTGTTATGCTTGAAGACCATGGTTGACTTGCAAGACTGACTATTTGCAGGAGTTTCAAGAGTTATAAGTCAGATACCAGTAAGATTTATCGATTCTGAAAGTATTCAACATACTAGTATGAGGAAGACAAGCAAGTGTACTAAAAGGTATAAAAACAAAGAATTATCTAACTCAGAAGAATAGCAAATTACAAAAAAATCATGTCAATAGACTTAATTTGTGGCAAAATGACGGGAACAGTAAAAATCATATTTTCATCTACGAAACACTAAAGTTAACAATAAAAATCATATCTTTATAAGTTGACTCCCATCCATATTTTTATCTATGATTTTAATCCTTGTTTGTCACATGATACTCATATAGCTGAAAATAAAATTCTCCAAAACAACTAATAGCTGAAAATAAAAATTCTCCAAAACAATTAAAAATAATCCATGCTTTATGGATCAACGTTAGATAATCTAAAAACATGTCCAGAAAAAAATGAGTATAGTTGAATGAGAATGCAAAGATGGATGGGTGACAAAACATTGAAAGATGGGATAAAAAAAAATTTTAGTAGAAAGTTGTAGAGGAGACAAATTGAGACAAGATAAAGGAGAATTGTCCCAGGCAGGGAGTTTGGAAATGTGCAACTTTGACTGCTTGATGCACCAGTTAGGAGTGACAAAATATTAGCCAAGGATTTGATAGAAATAGGGATAGGTGCAAATCAACTTATATCGAGACTGTAAAAAGGTATGATTTTTTATGTTCGGAGTATATGGCCCTTACTGATAGTCCACCCCAAAAGTTTAGGATCAAGGCTTTCATGTTGTTGCGGCTGGTAACAATGATGTGAAGTTCACAGTAACATTGCCTCATGAGACAAAACTATGTACCTATAGTTAACTTGTTAAGGTTAGACGACACGGAACAACAGAAATATGCCTACACCTAAATCAGTTAAAAGAACCACCATCTCTTCAAAAAAATGCCTCTTCCATATCTTTTTTCACTACTCATGAATGAGCTAGGCACCAAACTTGAAAGATCACGGCCATTATTCCTTTTAAAGTAGAGTAAATGATCTTCCAAACCACACAAAACTCAGAACTTCTCTAGACAATGTGCATGCTAACGGACCAGTTGGATGTCTGTGTAAAGATAGCTAAAATGCCAAGTTAAGGTAGTTTTGTTGAAACGTCCAGAATACCAAACCCACTGAAAGTGATACATACGGAATGTGTCCCGTTGACAGGTTTGATTCTCATTAGGCAATGATAGCCACAACATAAGCTGATCTGTATAATTATGATACCTTCTTGACACACGACAAAAAAGGTTGTATTTTAAGCTTTACATAGGAATAAATTGGTCTATGTATGAATCTTATATCATGCTAATTCCTAGAGCAAGTTTAAGTTAATTAAACATAAAATGCAACACGGTTTATGTTTCAAATTTTGCAACTTTGTTCCCAAATGTTGACCATTTTGTTCCAAACAGTAAATGTAACAATCCAAACATTCCCTAGAGAAATAAAATCATGTCTGAATCCTCGTCCGTTATAGTTCTAACATGAATTAAATAATGTTTACACTACATAAGAAATGAAATTTATTGTTTTCAAATTTTAGTGTGTTTGTGTGTATAACACGACCCCAAGAATTAGGAAATCACATTGATGTTGCTATTGAATATATAACATGACCAAGTATTTTGTTTTGCTAGAGTGATGCATGACCAATGACCATAACAGACTACGATATGGAAAGGGAACTGCATCACTTTTACAGTGTCCAAGTGTATTTTGGAGTGTCTATCATATCGTGTGTTTGACAAGGCCCATTAAGGATGTGTCAATTATTTCTCGTGTCAGCACTCCCTAGGTTCTTACTCCTATAGTATCACAGCAACACCAAGTTGGTTTCCTGTGGTTTTCATTTGATGTATCATAAGAATGTACATTCTTTGATCAAGGTAACATTGAGATTAACCACCAGGGAATATATATTCATGAGTTACCTCCAGATTTTACGGCAAAATGGATTCAAAAACATTGGATAGCTAAGCAAAGCTAGCCAAAGGTCAAGAAATTCGACTCACGAAAACCAGAGTCGAGCAACATTTAGTAGCGAGTGGTCATGGTTAAACCAATATTTTAAATATATAGGCATGACCAAAGCAGGTTCACAATATCAGTAACCGAATTTGTATCAGACCGTTCCTATGAGTATTTGGACCGACGGTATCGGCAAATTCATCAGTTTCAGATCTGAGTATCTGATTTTTTTGGTATCAAAAAACAAATAATTTTAATAAATTATTGAAAACTTACAAAAATATTTTATACATTTAAGCATAATTTTAAGTATTTTCTGTGTTGTTCTTAGTAGTTTTGTAATTGAATGAAATAATAGTCACCCTCGCTTATTGGTATAACTGCGATAAATTAGTTGTCTTCATTTACATATTTTTACGTAGTATACTTTTACACCCTTGTTAATTGGTCTTTTTCGTTCAATTTTCTCTGTCGACTTGACTTGAAAAGAAACCCTCAATTTCGGTATCGGACACTATCAGTAGCAGTGTATATTGGATCGGGACATGTCAAACAGTATCGGTATTAATCGTATTGTATCGGTATGGGTCGATACTGCAAACTATGGACCAAACTCAATAATAAATAACAAACACACCAACCTTGCATGTTTGCATTTCCAGCCAAAAAGGTTTTAGCTTGCTAATCACTAGTCTATTCTATTGATGTTTACAGGAAGCTACCACTGAAGATGCCTATAAATATACTTGGAGAGAGACTCGATCATCAACATTTCACAACTCACAAAAGGCTTCCATCTCTACTTCTTTGACATGTAGCTAGTAGTAATAAATAACAACACCAAAGTATCAATGCCAAACCAAGGGAAAGCAGGATATTCAAGGTAAGGCCCATGCATAGTGCATAGACCAAAAAACCCACCTAGCATTTTGATGTAAACACACATGTCATGCATACACAAATCATATATTTGATAGGGAGGTAAATCCAAAGCGTCGCATATATACTACATAAACAACAACACAGCCTCTAACTCAAATTTTCAGGGTCAGCTTTTTGAATCTTTTCCTTCCATTCAGCTCAAACAAGGGCCATATCCTCTGTAACACTAACAAAAACCAAATCCTCCTTTAAAACTTCAATCAATGTTTAGAGGATCCTTTAACTACTATCTCATTGGTAAAGAGAGATAAAATTTTGCTATTACTTCTTTCACATTTTATAAGGTTTCCAATATGAAAAACGTACCAAGGCGAGAGTATGCATTGTGCAAGTCTCTTTTTTTATCAAACTACACCTAGTATATCAATCATAATAAATGAGCAATGGCTGAACTATACTGAGCTACATAAATTTCATTCATTTTCACATAAAGCTACACAGAAAAGATCATCCAACTATAAACATCATACATTTTCAGATAAATGCAAGTCATAAGACAAAGCATTTACAGTAGAAAATAGAGAACATGAAACCCTAATTATCATTTCGCAGCCAATATAAACTAACCCATATGATTATACCACAATTCAAATATTAGGTTAAAAAAAGTAGCTACCTTTCAATAACGAATTTGAATCTTTCGAGCTGATAACCTTAGGACTAACAGAAACCCAAATCGAATCGAAGAACCCCCAAATCCGAAACCCTAACTACAAGAAATGACGGAGCTTTCGAAACCCTAATCCTATGTCCAAAAGGGGAAAACGACGGGACAGGATCAAAATCGACCAATTAGGGCTGCGGGTCCAAGGACCAAGATCGAACCGGCGAGGAAAGGAAAGCCCCAAAAATTTCGAAACCCTAACCCTAGAAATCGATCGGATCGACCATAGAAGGAGAAACCGGTACCGATCGAGAGAGAGCGGCGGGATCGGATCGACGGAGGAATCGATTTGGTGATTTGGGGAATAATCGGAGCTGAATCTGGATCGAGATCGGGGCCGATTTGGCGGAGAAAAGTCCAAAAGTGGCAAAAGAAAAGGAGAGGACTTTTTTTTTTTCTCCCCCAATTATCCCCCATTTATTATTTTTATTATTCAGGGCCGGTCTGTTAGCCATTTACAATACTACCCCTAATTTTATTATAACAACGATGTGAATTGTGGATAAGTATGGGAAGTTAGGAGTAACTCTATGGGCGTTACTGGAATAGGCATTGGGCGGACACGTTTATTCGTGGACGGTTGTGATTGGTTTGATCGGACGACAAAGATGGACGCATCTGACGTCATTTATGGAGGGAACCGTGGCCCCAGCGCCTCCGGATGAGTCCGCCTTTAGATTCTGTGGGTGACATTTTATGCTTTGTGAAATCCATCAATTATAATGAGTTTGGAAAACATTAAGGTCCATATATTTTTTGAAATTTTGTTCTCTAAACAACTTTTAGAGAAAGTAGTATGTGTACCCGTGCAACGCACGGAATACATAAACTATCATTTAGTTAATTTTTTGTGTATGAATATTAATATTTTGATAAGACACATAAAATTTAAATAATTAGTGGTTAGTAATTCATTTATATATATGTATATATATGTATGTATATATTTATATAAATATATAGATATATATATATATATAAATATATATAGGTATGTTACTTTATATTTGAAAGAGAACATTAATTGATATTGTTTCGAAAATAAAAAATTTGATAATAAATCTCTCTAAAATCCATGTCAAATATTCGAAAAATAAAAATTATTTGGTGCTACATAATGAAAGACAATAACATGTTCACCAAATAGTGAATGAAATTCACACATTATTTGCTCCAGCTTTAAAATGAGGATGATAGACACTTTCCAATACTTTGACCCAAAAAATTTAAATTTATCGTCAATTCTGATATAATCCTATTAAAATAAAAATATAATTTAGTTGTAAAAAAATTAAACAAAATGTGAGAAAATAGAATTTTAAGAAGACTTAATAAACTGAAAATTGTCTGGATCTAAACTTGAAACAAACATCTTAAACCAATTACTGAATTTTTTCCGATGTTAAGTTGAAAAAGTATCCTTAATTTATACAAAAGAAAGAAAAAAGAGAAATGAATACATAAAAGAAGTAGTGATATACTAAACTAGAGGTAGAATGGATCTTGCGGATATATTTGAAAGCAACATTAAAGTACATCCGGGTGTAGGAACATAGCATTTATGGGCTCTGGAAAAGAATTATATAATTTCGTCATATCATTTATCTTTATGAATTTGCATCGGTAATGCTTGAATATGCCAAAACTAATTTTAAAGTAATGTATATCATAAGAACATTATAATGATAAAGTTTAATTCAAAAATTACATCAGTGACGGTTCAAATTTGCAACTGCAAGACTTTTGAATGTTCCAATCTGCCACGCCCCAGAACCAGAATACTGGAGAGCGGGGGAATGACTCAGCCAGCTACGTATTACGGGTAGATGAATACCGTATAATACGATCAATGATGTCTACAAGACGAGGGGGTGCATACTACATGAAAGTCTCCCTATGGTCACTTTACTTCTATTGTCTCAATCATTCAAACAAGAAACAGAAATAGAGAACATGTGAGATAAAGCAGTAAGGCGTCCCAAACGCTCAGTCAAAATGTTCTTGATATCTGGCTTTACAAAATACAGCCAGATGATGTAGTAAGTATACACAATTGTTAGCAGCTGCAGCCTGACTTAGTTACAATTATGCAAAAGTAGGTACAAGACAATCCGACTAACATGTCGATGCTAAACGGCAAAGTATAAAGTAGATAACAAAACGGGCGGGGAAGTAAGAAACCCACTCGAGTCCTCCTGCGATCATCCCTCTAGTGTTGACCATCTTGGAGGTAGAAGTAAGCTGGATCCTCAGGGACCGGCTCTAAATCTGGCCATGCAAAACCAGAGAGGTTAGACCTCTAATAGCAAGTACCGCAAAGGAGCACGATATGAGGAATGGAGCCAGTAATAAGAGAATATGATAATAGATCTCTGCTATCTACTAGGACTCACACAACATCACGACACTTCGAACCAACCTCCCAACAAAACAAGAACAGAAGTTGGCCCGTCATGTCCTGACATTCTGATCATCTCAGTTAAGTAACAGAGTAGGTACAGTACACAAACAAATCAATTTAAACGGTCAGGCAACTACTACGGCTTGCTATTGTAAGTCCCAAGTTATCCTGGAATTATGCAATAAAGGATTTCTCAGTTCTTACTATGCGCAAACAAGGCTAGTTTACCCAGTCAATCAATTGCGCCAATCATGAATTAGACGAGTCCCAGCGGGACGTCCGTCATTAATATACAATATTCAATAGATAATATAACCAGATACCGCTCCCTGCCCGTGTGGCAGATTTACAGTATCTGTGGGGACCAACCGGCCTGTCGGGCACTACTAGTCCCAAGAGGGCTGCCATGTAAGAACTCGGGAATCCATTCTCTCCATGCAATCATTATTTTATTTAACTTAATAGTCTCTACGTTGAGTGAAGTACCATGCCGTGGATCATGGTCATTCAGAATGAGTACTTTCGTACGGGGTACGATATGCACAACTCTATAATGATACCAGTACGGTCAGGTTGTAGGTCTTACATAGCGTAATGCAACAATCAAAACTAACCACGGAGTAATCATGCCTTGACCATAAAGTACACATGCTTCTTTGGTAAGATAAATAAATAATAAATGAATTGAAGCCTGCATGTGCCTGTATGCCAATATTCGGGACTAGCCAGTCGATTTCAATAGTTCATAATTAATATGAATGTGTCTCATTCATTCAATTCAAAAAGACGACTAGCCAGTCTCTTAGTTCCAACTAGGAACGCATGATCAATTATTAGTCAAGGTCACAATCATTATCAATGGTAACAAGGCATGAAAGTCAACTAGTATTCAGTGGGGTCGAGTCTACAACTCTCAGGGTTTAATTCCAGTCAATCGGGGTATCTATAACTCAATTCACGACACATGGTACATCCCACGTAACAATCTATATTTAACAAAATATTAACATATCATGACTACGCTCAAGTCAGGCTACGCTCAAGTCAGGCTACGCTCAAGTCAGGCTACGCTCAAGTCAGCCTATGCAAGACATACGTCTCCAAGAGGTAGCGTATGGACTCCATACGACTCCTCTTCAAGGTAGCGTATGTACTCCATATGACTCCTCATCAAGGCAGCGTATACAAGACATACGCCTCCAAAAGGCAGCGTATGAGTCAGACTGTGCTGCGCTAAAGAGCGTGCGCAGCTCAGTGGTGCAAGCTAAAAAGCTCGCGCACACTGCTCACTGTCTTCTCCAAATCAGCAAAAACTCCATGGTTTGAACCCAAAGCTTCAAAAGTCCATAACTTGGTCAAAATAAGTCCAAATCCAACTTTTCAAAGGTCAAAATTGGGTAGAATAAAATTCTCTACAACATGGAACCATCAAAACTTGAAAACAAAGAAGTTTGATAGATCAAAACCACCAAATCCGAAAATAACTAATTGCTAGATCTACAAAAATTAAAGCCTCAAAATATAAAATGACAAGTTCTAATGTGTCTTAGAAACATGAGGAGAAGCTAATGGAACAATAAAAATGGGCTCTCGTGTGGAAGCAAGTTGCACTTGCCTACGAGTTGGTAGGTAGAGGAAGTTATGAAGAAGAAGAAGAAGAGTAAATGAGAAGGAGAAGTAATGAAGATAGAGAGAAAGGATTGGGACTTTAAATGGTGATGGTGGGTTCGGTTCATGATGAACCACCATAACCCAAAAATAAACCAACCTAGGCCAAACCTAAAGTAAGCTAAAGCAGAGAATAAAAGCAGAAAGTAAAATACAGAAAATTAATTGCAGGAAATTAATTAACATGAATTTAAAGAGATTTAAATACAAAACAATACATGATAAATATTTAAATAAATATATTAAAGCAGTACATGTATTAAAAATACGTATTCTGGGAACGGAGAGTGACATCTCTACCCTCCTTAGAAAAATTTCGTCCTCGAAATTTCAAATCCAAGCAGGATAGGAATATCAAGGCCAAACTAGTACAAGCAATTTAAGCAAGCAATCATTTTACAATGTCCATAGCAAGCAACATATCTATATTTAACAATCTACGATATCAAGTAATTTCTACTCATAGGGCGACTAGCATGCGGAGTTAAGACAATCAAGGTACACGGGAAGAAATATACCTTGTGAGTCAAACAGATGTGGATACCGTGATCGGATATCATCCTCACGTTCCCACGTTGACTCTCCTAATGAGTGATGACCCCAAGCAACCCGGACAAGACTAATTGTTCGGTTCTTGAGTATCTTTTCTCTTTGGTCCAAAATAGACACAGGCTATTCCTCATAAGACAGGTTGGTACCAACAACCAGCTCAGAATGATTAAGGATATGGCTTGGGTCCGATACATACCTTCGCAGCTGAGATACATGAAACACGTCATGTACCTCTCGTAACGAAGGCGGAAGGGATAAACGATAAGCAACATCGCCCACCCTATCAAGGATAATAAATGGGCCCACGTACCGCGAACTCAACTTCCCACGAACGCCAAATCTAATGACCCCATGGGTAGGTGAGATCCGTAAGAATACGTGGTCTCCAATAGAAAACTCTAGCGGCCTACGATGCTGGTCCGCCCAATGACGATGTCGATCCTGCTCAACTCGAAGTCGCTCTCTAATTCCTTTAACCAATTCAACTGTCTGAACAATCATTTCCGGGCCTAACATCTTTCTGTCCCCGATATCATCCCATGCTAGTGGCGACCTACACTTCTTACCATATAGTGCCTCAAATGGCGCCATCTGGATACTGGCTTGATAACTGTTGTTATATGAAAACTCAACTAAGTGCAGGTGGCTTTCCCAAGATCCTCCAAAATCTAGGGTGCAAGCTCGCAACATATCTTCCAAAATCTGAATTGTCCTTTCTGATTGGCCGTCCGTCTGTGGATGGTAAGCCGTACTAAATTTAACTTGGTGCCCAAACTACGATATAAGCTCTTCCAGAAATGTGATATGAAACGGGTATCTCTGTCTGACACAATACTGACAGGGACTCCATGCTGCCTGACTATCTGCTGCATGTACAACTCCGCCAACTTTTTTGTAGATTGTCCTACTCTGAAAGAAAGAAAGTGTGCTACCTTTGTAAGCCGATCTACTATCACCCAAATAGCATCTTTACCACTTGGTGATCTCGGTAAACCGGTCACAAAGTCCATTGTGATGTGTTCCCACTTCCATTCCGGAATAGGAAGCGGTTGTAATAATCCAGCTGGCCTCTGCTGTTCTGCCTTTACTTGCTGACATATCAAGCAACGGGAAACAAACCTAGCTATCTCCCTCTTCATCCCGTTCCACCAGAAGTGCTGTTTGATATCTTGGTACATCTTGGTCCCTCCAGGATGTATAGAATACTGAGAACTGTGAGCTTCTGTCATAACTTCCTGTCTGATATCTCCACTAGGTACACATAGACGTGATCCAAACCTAAGCGTACCATCTTTGTGGATTTGCATCTCTTTTCTGAGCCCTAACTCACATTCTGCCCTAAGCTTCTGAATCCTTGGGTCCTGTGCCTGGGCTGCCTTTATCCTGCCTACCAAGTCGGATTGAACTTGTAGACTCGCCAGAATTCCTATATCATTAGGAAGTATAACTTTGATGTCCATCTCCTGAAGGTCTTCTAAGATGTGCTTCTGCGTTGTCAACATAAATGCGCCGTCTCTTCTACTGAGAGCGTCTGCTACCACATTAGCCTTGCCTGGATGATACTGAAGCTCCACGTTATAATCCTTGATCAGCTCTAACCATCTTCTCTGCCTCATGTTCAGCTCCTTCTGAGTAAATATGTACTTCAGACTTTTGTGGTCTGTATACATGTCCACTCGGTCACCATATAAGTAATACCTCCATAGCTTCAAAGCAAATACTACTGCCGCCAACTCCAAATCATGAGTTGGATAATTTTTCTCGTGGTCTCGAAGTTGCCTAGATGCATACGCTATCACCTTCCCATGTTGCATAAGGACACATCCAAGTCCTTTACCTGACGCTTCACAATATACAGTAAAACCTTCGGGCCCAACTGGCAATGTAAGGATAGGTGCTGATATCAACTTCTGCTTCAGATTCTCAAATGATGCCTGGCATTCTGCCGACCAGACGAATGGTACATCCTTTCGTGTCAAGCGGGTCATGGGTGTTGAAAGTCTTGCAAAATCTGATACAAACCTTCTGTAATATCCTGCCAATCCCAAGAAACTCCGTACATCAGCTACGGTCTTGGGTACTGGCCAACTCTCTACTGCTTCTATCTTTTTGGGATCCACTGCTACTCCAGCTCCTGATATGATGTGACCCAGAAATGAAATATGGTCCATCCAGAACTCACACTTGCTGAGCTTGGCATACAACTGGTTCTCTCTCAGTACCTGCAACACTTTCCTGAGGTGGTCTTCATGCTCCTCTTCACTAGCAGAGTATACGAGAATGTCGTCGAGAAACACCACGACAAACTGATCTAAATATGGCATAAAGATGCGGTTCATCAAATCCATGAATATAGCTGGAGCATTGGTCAAACCAAACGGCATTACTAAGAATTCATAATGTCCATACTTCGACCTGAATGCTGTCTTGGGAATGTCTTCCTTTCGAACCCTCACTTGATGGTACCCTGAACGAAGATCTATCTTGGAGAAAACTCTAGCTGTGCTCAACTGGTCAAACAAGTCGTCGATCCTGGGTAGTGGGTACTTGTTCTTTACTGTCGCCGCATTAAGCTTCCTATAATTGATGCATAATCTGGATGATCCATCCTTCTTCCCCACAAGTACCACTGGTGCTGCCCATGGTGATATGCTAGCTTGGATAAACTTTTTCTCCTTCAATTCCTCTATGTGCTGATACACCTTGGCCTGCTCCGAATCCGCCATTCTGTAAACCCGATCTGATATTGGTTTAGTTCCAGGTGCCAATTCTATGCTGAACTCAATATCTCTAACCGGTGGTAGACCTGGAAGTTCTTCGGGAAACACGTCTAGAAATTCTTCAACTACCTTCGGAACTTGAACTTCTTCCATTGCCGTTATTACTCCCTGCTCTTGCTGAGTTGCCTCTGATCTGACTAAGGTGAATTTCTTCATGCCTGGAATATCAAAAGATACACTCCCACTACGACAATCTATTGTCGCATGACTGTCTTTCAGCCAGTCCATGCCTAAGATAACGTCGAAATTTCTAACAGAAAATTCTATCAACTGGGCGGGTAAGGAATGCCCGCAAACTACAATACTACACGCTAGAATAACTCTACTAACTCCTACGAGCCCATTGCCAGTGAGTATATTCAACCTCCCTGGCAATGTCTCGAACTCCATTCCTAGCCGTGTCGCAAATTGTACAGATATAAATGAGTGTGATGCTCCTGAATCAAACAATGCTACTACAGGATATGAGCCGACGAGAATGTTACCTGCCACAACATCTTCCGATGTTAATGCCTCCTCCAAGGACAGTGTGAATGCCTGCCCTCGACCTCCCTGCTGGTTTCCATGCGGTGGCCTAGTCTGGTGCTGCTACTGGCCCCTGCCTTGATGATGCTGGGGTGGTCTATGCTGGTGTTGCTGCATCGGCGGTCCCTGCTGTCGAAACATCTGAGCCTGTGGCATTAACGGACGTTGGGCCAATGGTCTCACTGCTACCGCTGGTCCTCGATACTGCCCTGTCCCTGGTGCTGGCAGAGCAGGAAACTGTTGCCCTGGTCCTCCTGACCTCGAATTCATGGGACATGTGGTAACCCGATGATCTGGATTTTTACATATTAAACACAGTCCGTTTAATGCCCGACACACATCTCTAGTGTGCCCCATCTTCCCACAATAAGTACAGCCCGCTGGGGGTTGCTGGTTCTTCTTCTGTTGCTGCTGCTGCCTGGGTGGTGGTGCTGGCCCTCGCATTGCCACATCGTGAATGCGAATGCCAAGGGATGGTACTGTTGTTCGGGGTGCTGCTCTCCCTCCTCCTTCAATCTGACTGTGAGATCTCTTCTGACCTCCAGTCCTTACTGTGATCCTCTGAATGGTGATCTCATGCCTTCGGGTTACCCTCAATATCTCATCAAAAGTCTGGTAATTGTGCCCCTCTATCAATTGCAAGAGCTCAAGATGAAACCCTTGCTGAAACCTCATAGCCCTCTAGCGCTCCGTCGCTACCATCTCTGGGGCAAACCTACTCAATCTGCAGAACACCGCTGCATAAGCATCTACCGTCTTGCCGGCCTGCTTGAGGTTGATAAACTTCTGTTGTAGCTCAAACTGTGCCACAACTCCATAGTACTTTGTCTTGAATCTTGCTGTAAAATCGTTCCAAGCCACAGAACGTCTGATGCCTATCTCCTCTGATTCCCACCAATCACGTGCGAGATCCTGAAGTAACAACTTTACCTGATCCACACGTTCTTCTGCCGGTACCTTAGCCGCCGTAAAAATAGCCTCAATATCCTTAAGCCATGCATCTGCTGAGATGGCATCCTCCGTTCCTTCAAAACGGCGGGGATTGAACTTGCAAAATCTGGTTGATGCTCCAGAATCCGGCCTTGCCCCTCTTTCCAAAGCTGTCTGCAACCCTTGGTTGAGTAGTACGTTCTGCTCTTGCAACTGAGCGTGCATGCGCTGTTGGGCTAACATCTGATGTTGTTGAGTAGCCATCATCCCTCTCATGATTTCCAGAAGAGCCGGTGTGTCCATTTCCGCAGGGGTAGGTGGAACTGTGGGTGGTGGTGGAACATCCGGATACTGCGATCCAGCTGCTGCTTCCACTATCACTTCTTCCTGGGTAGTCTCTTGAGTTAGTACCGGCCCTTATTGCTGACCAACATGGTCAGGTTGTCTATGTTGCTGTCCATGTTGTTGCTGTCCAGCTCTGACAGGTGCGGACGAGGTGCCCCTAAGAAAAGGGATAAGAGAAAAATCAAACGACCGGACAGGAAGGATCAATGAAGTCAAAGGATATTGGAATGTCAAGATGGAGTTAAGAACCAACGAATCATGAGATCAAGGGGAAACATGTGTGATTTGAGACATCCTATAAATTAAAATACCCCACAAGTCTAGAACCAGACCTGCATAGGCCACCACTAAAACCTTGTCATGTCCCAGAACCAGAATACTGGAGAACGGGGGAATGACTCAGCCAGCTACGTATTACGGGTAGATGAATACCGTATAATACGATCAATGCTGTCTACAAGACGAGGGGGTGCATACTACATGAAAGTCTCCCTATGGTCACTTTACTTCTATTGTCTCAATCATTCAAACAAGAAACAGAAATAGAGAGCATGTGAGATAAAATAGTAAGGCGTCCCAAACGCTCAGTCAAAATGTTCTTGATATCTGGCTTTACAAAATACAGCCAGATGATGTAGTATGTATACACAATTGTTAGCAGCTGCAGCCTGACTTAGTTACAATTATGCAAAAGTAGGTACAAGACAATCCGACTAACATGTCGGTGCCAAACGGCAA
This sequence comes from Iris pallida, assembly GCA_029216955.1. Lineage (NCBI taxonomy): Eukaryota > Viridiplantae > Streptophyta > Magnoliopsida > Asparagales > Iridaceae > Iris > Iris pallida. The sequence continues at coordinate 4,572,216 of JANAVB010009798.1, forward strand.
AGTATAAAGTAGATAACAAAACGGGCGGGGAAGTAAGAAATCCACTCGAGTCCTCCTGCGATCATCCCTCTAGTGTTGACCATCTTGGAGGTAGAAGTAAGCTGGATCCTCAGGGACCGTCTCTAAATCTGGCCATGCAAAACCAGAGAGGTTAGACCTCTAATAGCAAGTACCGCAAAGGAGCACGATATGAGGAATGGAGCCAGTAATAAGAGAATATGATAATAGATCTCTGCTATCTACTAGGACTCACACAACATCACGACACTTCGAACCAACCTCCCAACCAAACAAGGACAGAAGTTGGCCCGTCATGTCCTGACATTCTGAAAATCTCAGTTAAGTAACAGAGTAGGTACAGTACACAAACAAATCAATTTAAACGGCCAGGCAACTACTACGGCTTGCTATTGTGAGTCCCAAGTTATCATGGAATTATGCAATAAAGGATTTCTCAGTTCTTACTATGCGCAAGCAAGGCTAGTTTACCCAGTCAATCAATTGTGCCAATCATGAATTAGACGAGTTCCAGCGGGACGCCCGTCATTAATATACAATATTCAATAGATAATATAACCAGATACCGCTTCTTGCCCGTGTGGCAGATTTGCAGTATTTGTGGGGACCAACCGGCCTGTCGGGCACTACTAGTCCCAAGAGGGCTGCCATGTAAGAACTCGGGAATCCATTCTCTCCATGCAATCATTATTTTATTTAACTTAATAGTCTCTACGTTGAGTGAAGTACCATGCCGTGGATCATGGTCATTCAGAATGAGTACTTTCGTACGGGGTACGATATGCACAACTCTACAATGATACCAGTGCGGTCAGGTTGTAGGTCTTACATAGTGTAATGCAACAATCAAAACTAACCACGGAGTAATCATGACTTGACCATAAAGTACACATGCTTCTTTGGTAAGATAAATAAATAGTAAATGAATTGAAGCCTGCATGTGCCTGTATGCCAATATTCGGGACTAGCCAGTCGATTTTAATAGTTCATAATTAATATGAATGTGTCTCATTCATTCAATTCAAAAAGACGACTAGCCAGTCTCTTAGTTCCAACTAGGAACACATGATCAATTATTAGTCAAGGTCACAATCATTATCAATGGTAACAAGGCATGAAAGTCAACTAGTATTCAGTGGGGTCGAGTCTACAACTCTCAGGATTTAATTCCAGTCAATCGGGGTATCTATAACTCAATTCACGACACATGGTATATCCCACATAACAATCTATATTTAACAGAAATATTAACATATCATGACTAGGCTCAAGTCAGGCTACGCTCAAGTCAGGCTACGCTCAAGTCAGCTACGCTCAAGTCAGGCTACGCTCAAGTCAGGATACGCTCAAGTCAGGATACGCTCAAGTCAGGCTACGCTCAAGTCAGCCTACGCTCAAGTCAGGCTACGCTCAAGTCAGCCTACGCTCAAGTCAGGCTACGCTCAAGTCAGGCTACGCTCAAGTCAGGCTATGCTCAAGTCAGGCTACGCTGAAGTCAGCCTACGCTCAAGTCAGGCTACGCTCAAGTCAGGCTACGCTCAAGTCAGCCTACGCTCAAGTCAGCCTACGCTCAAGTCAGGCTACGCTCAAGTCAGGCTACGCTCAAGTCAGCCTATGCAAGACATACGTCTCCAAGAGGCAGCATATGGACTCCATACGACTCCTCTTCAAGGCAGCGTATGTACTCCATACGACTCCTCATCAAGGCAGCGTATGCAAGACATACGCCTCCAAAAGGCAGCGTATGAGTCAGACTGTGCTGCGCTAAAGAGCGTGCACAGCTCAGTGGCGCAAGCTAAAAAGCTCGCGCACACTGCTCGCTGTCTTCTCCAAATCAGCAAGAACTCCATGGTTTGAACCCAAAGCTTCAAAAGTCCATAACTTGGTCAAAATAAGTCCAAATCCAACTTTTCAAAGGTCAAAATTGGGTAGAATAAAATTTTCTACAACATGGAACTATCAAAACTTGAAAACAAAGAAGTTTGATAGATCAAAACCACCAAAATCTGAAAATAACTAATTTTTAGATCTACAAAAATTAAAGCCTCAAAATAGAAAATGATAAGTTCTAATGTGTCTTAGAAACATGAGGAGAAGCTAATGGAACAATAAAAATGGGCTCTCGTGTGGAAGCAAGTTGCACTTGCCTACGAGTTGGTAGGTAGAGGGAGTTATGAAGAAGAAGAAGAGTAAATGAGAAGGAGAAGTAATGAAGAGAGAGAGAAAGGATTGGGGCTTTAAATGGTGATGGTGGGTTCGGTTCATGATGAGCCACCATAACCCGAAAATAAACCAACCTAGGCCAAACCTAAAGTAAGCTAAAGCAGAGAATAAAAGCAGAAAGTAAAATACAGAAAATTAATTGCAGGAAATTAATTAACATGAATTTAAAGAGATTTAAATACAAAACAATACATGATAAATATTTAAATAAATATATTAAAGCAGTACATGTATTAAAAATACGTATTCTGGGAACGGAGAGTGACACAATCCTATATACATAAAAGACAATGAATATAGTTAGATAAGAAAAATGTTGCTCTAATATAATTAATTCTAATAAATATAGAATAAATAATAAATTTATCATGTACCTAATTTAGATTTTGGAAAACTTCTTTGTAAACTACATTTGTAGTTTCGTTAGTGTCTTCACCCTCATCATCAACAATAAAAATTTTCAAACATTTGCGGGAGGTGACCCTTGAAACAGCAATATACAGCTATCCATGTGTAAAAACTGGTTTTGGAAGGTATACTCTAACATATTTAAGAGACTTCTCTTGACTTTTGTTGATTGTCATTGCGAATGATACTACAATAGGAAATTGCTTGCGTTGGAATTTAAAAGGTATTCTAAGATCAGAGGGAGTTAATGATAATCTTGGAATAAACACTTTCTGACCAATGCTACTTCCTGATATTACCCTTTCTTCTAAAACGTATGTACCCATATGTGTAATAATAAGGCATGTTCCATTACATAGGCCAGTTGTCTGGTCAATGTTTCTCAGCAACATAACAGGGACTCCAACTTTAAGATTTATTTCATGATTTGGCAATCCTGATGCTTTCATTGTGTTCAAGAATTCAGGTATTTGAATATTCTCTGGTCCATCAAAAGTTTCATTTCCTGAACACGTTGTATCAGCAGACATATAGGTTTTGGACTCTACTGGAAGCAATGACATGATATAATTATTGATGATGTCAACATTATTATTTTTTGGAGTTAAAATAGCCATATCCTAAAAAAAATGACGCATCATTGAAATTATCCAATAAAGATGGATAAGTATTGTTCACTATTGAGGCAAGGTGATCTCCAGAATTTTTGATAACCATATCATCTGGGATTGCAATCGACACATCACCATCGCTATCATCACCGACAGTTCCTTCTCCAATGCCTAACAACCAATCTGAAAATTCCTTTAGTTGATTAACATCAGTAACCACACCAGTAGATTCGAGTCTCATGTTCTTAGTTAAGGTTAGGACTTGGCAAAATTTCCACAAATAAGAAGAATTAATTGTCGAATACACGACATCTTGCCTTGTTCCCTTTAGAACAACAGGGAGAATCTGTCCAAAGTCACCACCCAATACGACAAATTTACCTCCATAAGGAAGACTTGCACTGTTTTTATTAGAGAATCGCATAATATCCCTGAACGTTCGGTCAACAGCTTCAAAACAATACTTGTGTGTCATTGGTGCCTCATCCCATATAATAAGCTTAGCCTTCATTATTAGCTTAGATAGACGACTACCCTGCTTAATGTTGCAAGTAGAATCTTCATTTACATTCAACGGTATCTTAAATCGTGAATGTGATGTCCTCCCTCCTGGTATAAACAGTGCTGCTATACCACTTGAAGCAACTGTCAATACTATCTCACCTTTTGACTATAAATCTGCAGCAATAGCTCTCCAAATATATGTTTTCCTAGTACCACCATATCCATAAAGGAAAAAAATCCACTGAGATACTTTATTCACATGCAACAATATTTTGTTGAAAATATGTCTTTGCTCATCGGTCATTGCTGATACCAATCTTTCACATTCAACATCCAACTCTGTCATAATTTAATTCATCATGAATAAGTGGATTTTCAGTATTGTCTAATAATGCCATGTTGATTGTGTCATTGAAGGGAAGTCTCGCAAAGATATATTATTGCATTGTAGTAATTTTTCTATTTCAACCAAAGCAAGAATTTGCAATTCTTCTGCACTTAAAATTAGATCTGTAAAAATTAAGAATATCATTAAGAACTCAATCCAATGAATGATTAGTAATTAATATAGTAAAATTGTATTACCTAGAATTTGGAGACTTCCTCTTTGTTTATGCAAAAGACCATCGGTCAAATACTCCCAAGTTTTGTTCCAAACCAAATCTAGTTGAGCAAGTTGATTTGATAACAACAAAATTGCAAAAGGCTTCGCAAGCAGTGACCAGTGCCCCAATAGCTGGCTTCTATTATCCCAAAGGAGTACTCCTTTTTATCATCTAACAACCCTTTTGCATAGCATACATCTCTGAAAGATGGTTAGACAACATTGTCAACTGTTCTGATATTAAAAAATGATTGTGCTCCTTTTGCATAATTAAGCAAATATCTCAAATAGTACAATTCATCACTTCCAGGATGAACATATTGTAGCCTTCCAATAGTTAGTCCCTTCTGCCTTTCGATCCATTCACTGTTCTCTCTTTTCTATACAAAGTTAGAAGGAAACTGACCATATGTTAGTTCCCTTGCTTGAGGAAACTTTTTATTTGCTTCAATCCATGCTAATAATTTGGATTTTTTGAGATTTAGGTCTCTCAAGCACAACATCTATTGCATCACTATCTGAAAAATTACTGTTTGCTCATTTGACAAGTAAAAACTCAAACGCTAAACGGCAGGTTCTCTATAATTGATATAAAAAACAAAGTCTCCAAGTAGATTCACATGAAGATAAGTATCTACAATCATAATACAATTTCATTTTATCCACTATCTGAGCATTACGCTGTCGCGTAGAACTCTGATAAAAGGTTGTCGTTACACAATTCTGTCCTTTGTTGACGTATTTAAAAAGATACTTAATTGAACGGAATTGGTTACACCATTCAACAATGATACAAGCAATTATACCTCAAAAATAAGTGTCTGTTGTATGGAACAACATATCTATTGCCGATAAGAAAATTATCTTTTTTAACAGTTACACCATTGTCCCTTCTTCTATAGATTGGATATCCCTCATCATCAATTGTAGTCCTTTCAACAAATTTTTTTGGAAAATATTTTGTACACTCCCATTTTGTATGCACATAGATCTTCTATTTGCAGCTCCATATGGACCATGTATCATTAGTGATGACACAATCTCATACAAAAAGGGATCACTACCTTTATTTGGTATTTCAGCGGGTATAATTTTATCTATATCATTAGCTGTTTGATACCTATATTTAGGATGTAAGAAAACCAATATATGTGCATGCGACAACCCTTTTTTTCTTTTCTGAAACTCTATTGTGTAAATAACTACAAAATAATATAACTATTATGAGTAAATATTTAACCAAAGTAGTAAGGTTTAAAAATTGGTACTTGTATTAATTCTTACCTGCCTTAACTTGCCCAAAAATATTGCCTTGCTTGATCTCCTTTATCAAATGATCAAGTTTCATTTTGAAAACCGACAGAGTAAGTCTGGCCTATCTTCAGGTTTGAGTCCATAGAGTGTTAAAAATCTATGTAATTCTGGCCACTTTTGGTTGCAAGTAAATGTTATAAATAAATTCGGATAGCCGGCCCATCTGCAAATTGCCATTGCATCTTGATAATTTTGAAAGAGATATCGTGCACTTCCTGTAAAACTCGACGGTAACACAATTCTTTTCCCAGTTGTAGCAGGATCAGTTTCACCTCGCAGCACTGCATCCGCTAAACCCTTATAGATATCAGCTCTGAGTTGCTTCTGATGAGTTCTTATAAAATGAAGCCTTGATGATTCTACCATACTGTATGCATCCACCAAAAATTCCTGGAATAACCTTCTAGCAAGTAATAAAAGAGGATTCTGATTAATCCTTTGTTGGATAATGTATGCCAAAAATTCTTGAATCACAACGGACTATCGTTTCTGACTCATTTTCTGGTGATTGCTTTAACTTAATACCTTCCGCCCATCCATCTTCGCCTCTTGGAAATAATTGTAAACCCTTGAACCCTAATAGTTGCTTTTTTAAAAATTAAAGTTTCTCAGTGGATCCAATTTCAAGTTAGTGATTGATAGGAAATGGGTTTTTGTAAATTCAATTAGAAGAGGGGGGTTGTTTGCAAATAAGCATATTCAAATCTCTAAAGGCAGTACTTAAATAAGTCTCCCTTACCCCTCTGTTGCAAACCGAATAGAAAGACCAAATTCAAACACTACTTGAATTAATACTCTTATCCCTTCCCTGCATTCAAATCCGAGTGTTCCTGTTTGAAACAACTTCAGAAATATTAATCATCATCCTACTTGTATTCAAACTCTGCTTATACCAAATTCAAACTCGAGTAGATGAATCCAAATCAAACTCATATTTTCTTCTCTCAAAGGATCCACACACACACACACACACACACACACACATATTGAGAAAGGAACCGACCCCTCTTCCATCCATTCATCCGAATCTTTCACTTTCTTCCCCTTAAATTGAAGCAATCTTGAGCATCTTGGTTGAGCAGTCGGTGCCTCTCACATCGAGCTATTTGTGGGACAGCAGGGATACAAAAACTTCTAACAAGTAATACTCAAACATGTTTAAATTCTTTCGTACTTAGTTGATGATGGGTAGGGGCACCTGCTGTTCGAGGAAATCATCCAAAGGAATGTAGTGATGTTAAAGGACGGTTAATAGGTTATGCTAGGAGTGGGATAGTCTCTAAGTAATAGGGTTTTATAGGATGATGAGAGTAAATGTAGTACAATCAAGGGTTGTATCAAATAGAAGAATTTAAGGTATCCGTATCAGGAATCGATGTGTGCATCAGTTGGGTACCAACCCTCTGTATCAGAGCATCGGAAGTGGGTGCAGGTAGGTAATATCTTACTGATACTAGATATCAGTATCAAGGGCGTGTTTGGGCGTAGTGTAAAACCCAGTATTGGGTGTATCAGGTTTGGCAAAGACTAAACCTGGGTCTGTGTTGGGAAATAGGTAGCCGTTGTGTGTAATGGATGCCTAAGAGAATTTGGGAACATCTGTAAAGTGTAGGAAATCATAGAGTTTATACCTAGGAATCTTAGCGCGTCAAGAATTTGACTCATAAACGAATGCGGTTCTGGACCGCAAGCAAACCGGTACAGGCTAGGCAAGGGAGCTGAGCAAACTGAAATAGAGAGTTGGGTGAAATTGTGTATTAGTTTGTGCCAAACTGGTGTGCAGGCAGTTGCAACAACCGTACAGCAGCAACAACAATGCTAGCAGATACAAACATTACCTACAGGTAACATAAGATATGTGCAGGTGTATCAATAAGTGATATGACATGCGGGTATGTTGTAACCTGTGTGTCCACAGGGGAGTAGTTATCTGTGTGAGTAATGCATGCAGATGTAATTAACCAATTATTTGCAGGCAGAGTACTGCATCAGAGAGAATAGGCCCTGATGCATCGGTTATAGGTAACATATAAAGGAAAGGGAGTGGCATGTTTGGGTGTGTGTTTAGGAGTTCTGTGAAGAGTTAATATGTGGTTGCCTCCATGTTGTATCAACAGATAGTTGGGAACCAACTTATGTTTTATCAATAGACAGTTGGGTATCAAGTTGGGATATATATACATAGATATGTGTTAAAAGAAAATAGGAGTATCAATTGTCAGTAAGATTGGGGGAAAGGGAAGTCTATTTGTGTAGCAGTGAGTAGATGGGTTGTATTTAGGGAGAGGGTAGACATCTTATAGTGGGACCCCTGTACACATGCTTCGGTAAGGCCTTTGTATGTATAGATTAAATAGAAGGGTCTTTGATTGAACCTACATTTGTATGTATATGTAGAATATAAAACTAAAGTAGCAGTTGCAGCATCAACATGCTATTACAGCAATTAGTAGGTACATTAGCATAGGGAATTACATTAGGCAATAACAGGTGGCCGCATCAACAATGTAGCAGCAAAGGGGAACTAGGACAGCAGCTTTTAGCATCCTGAGAATAGGTCTGGGTTTTAAATTAAGGTAAGGAGTGGTGTTGGGGTCAAGTCGAATCTGTAGGGCTCAAATAGGAGTGTAAGCCTGTGAACCACAATTCCTTATGTATCGGTGTGGAGTATGAGCATACTAGGGTGTTCAGGTAGAGAGTTTATTAGGAGAATGTCCCTGGACAGATATCTAAACTATTGGGGGGAAGCATGTATCAGAGCTTAGAGACTGTATAAGTAGCAGCATATGTCTATAAAGGGATAGGAGTTTAAATGTTCAAGTACGTATCATGTGTAAATAGGAAACTTGCGGGCAAGCAGGAACTAAGAATATTCGAAATTGGCATGTGCATAAGTGTCAAACCCCACCTACAGAGTCATGTAGATAGTACGAATAAGATGTGGGTGTAAGAAACATAGCATAGATGGGTGTGTTTTTGGGCTCGAACTTAACAACTATATATATAGCAGTCCTTAGATGTAGACGGCAGTGTCCATGTACATGTTTGGTTAGTGAACAAGAGTAAATGAACATCTGCATATCAAGGGAATTACTACAGTTTTTGTACTAAGAGGCTATATTAACAGAGGTTAGGTAAGGATACACATGTATAGTGGGGTTGGGTTGTACCTGTAGGTATCCATAGTATAGTGTCCCGTCCCTACATCGTGCCCCGTTTTTGTCCACGGGGTGCGCGAGAAAGGAATACTGTCGCTACCGATTCAGTCGGGACCGATAGGTCGGGATCGGTTGAATCGGTCGAACGGGAACGATTGAATTAAGATCATTTTCTCGTTATGGAAAGGCTTCTTCGGAATCAAGTCCCATATTTTGCGGGTTGCGCCTCAAGGATTGGCTCTGCAGCTGAGTCGGGAGAGACCTCCCGTTGCTCTAGTTTTTCATGCCGTACTTGATTAGGCTTTGGTTTGGTTTTTGTGAATGCATTTTCGTGAATGTTTTCGATGGTTTCATGGCTTGCATTTTCGAACTTCGCATTCATATCAAATCCCTTGAATAACACAGTGTTCTAATCAATTGCTTATGCGATTGCAGGTGATTGCGTAGGCGACGTCTAAGCGCAGCCAACCAGTCCCTCGCCTGAAGCAAAAGACTAAGGTGAGTGGCTGACCTCCTTCACCTCGACCCTCTGTTTCAAAAACAAGAACTCGAATTACTGCATCGAATTAGAATGATTTACTTGGAAAATATAAGTTCTATGCTCAAAAAGATAAAAGATAAGGTTATAGAAAAGAGAGAATTATTTCAGGTTCTGCAAAACCAAGTAAATGAATCGATTATATAATAGTCCCAGCGATACCATAAAACGTGCTTGAATAACTTATTAACTTAAGCACGGTCATGGACAACTTGCGCGCAAGGCTTCGCTTCCACGAACGGCAACCCGAGGCCACGGGACCGTTTCGGCCTAGGAGAAATGCAAGATAGCTGTGCTGGATGCTAGCACCGGTCATTCGAGACTTTTAGCGAGGCTAGCTACCCGCGCTGAAAGGGACGCCGTCTTGACCAGGCTATACGTCCAGGATGGCTTGAATTGCCAGTAACCCACACTTGCGCATAAATGATAAGCTTGATATAAATATGACAGGGAAGGAACATGGTAAGTTATGCTGCAACGTCACGCTCTGCCATGAGTAAGATGTATCGTATGTTATGTTTTATTGCCTATCGAATGCTTGCCTCTTAACATGTTGACATGCAAATCAATCAGGATGGATAGAAAGATCACAAAATGGCTAACATGTTTTTATAAAACCGCTTGAAGAAATGAAAGCTTGGGTTTAATTAGCCACTCGCCAGTACATGTGATCGTACTGACCCTCGCTATCCGTAGGTGCCACAAATTCGGAGGAACGTGCCAACTAACCAAGGCGACGTTTGTGTTTTGAAGGTTCGACCGCGCGTCGAAGACTCTCGCTACTCCACTTTTGAAGACTCTCTGCATCAGTGTAACGCCCCAGTCCCAAAATACTTAGGACTAGGTACGTATCCATGCCAGCTGTATACATACGAAGTATGCTCCAATATATGGAATCATCGTACGTATACATAAGCTGTAAAATACAGTAATCTAAGACAAAATCTCATCCACAATGAAAAGAATAATAATATAAAATCAACTTAAATAATTATGGTTCAATCGTTGGGCGGAGACAAATCCACTACCAACTATGAAAAGAAACACATAACAAAAGAAAGTTTTGGTGAGCGAAGCAAAGACGATCAAAGTGCAATCATCCTCGAAGAATAGCGATGATCATGGCTACGGCTAGAACACCTGCGAAAGACAAGAGCACACACCTGGCGAGATAACCAGGTCCTCAGAGGGACGTAACAAGATACATAAAGAACATGTCACATAACTGAATATATATAATATGCCATAATCACAAGTAAAGTAAAATAGTCCCAATCGTAACAAGATCCAATACCTCATCATCGAAACAGTGGACTACCCCTACAACCAAACAAGGACAAGGGGTAGTACACTATACCGCGATGCGACATTGTCCCAAGCTACTAATGGGACGGGATGATATGACATTGACGAGGGTTACCTGACCATTCTAATGTGTTTATGCAGTAAGAACAAACCTTCAACGCATGGGCACTCTGGCTCAAGTGCAGGAACTCAGGTATGGTCCAATCAGGATACTAGGGACCTCAAAGCATAACATTCCTCGAATGTCAGAGGCCAGCAAGAAATTGGGTATCAGGATCCAGGACCGTATCTCCCGCGGAGATAACCGATAATAGGGAAGTGCATACGTGGCCCATACGTTAAGGAACTGTTCTTCCCACCCAATGCCTAATAGAGTCACATCCATGACTCATATACCTCTACTAACTGCTAAGTCTCCTAACATGCCTCTATTAGCAGTTAGCCGTAACGCATGCGGGGATCAGCCCACACGCAAGAACCTCTACATGCTACTCATCTCACACATCCTCGTGGTACAATTGTGTCAAGGTGTATGCGATACACTACGCAAGGTAGTCCCTTAACTCTAGGTTCATATGCAATCAAAGGATAATAACAAAGTAAACTAATAATCACTGAGCAGGTAGTAAATCAGGAACTGTAAGAACCAGAAATAATGAACAGTGATATGTAATAAATAAATGCAGACTGAGTATAAACAGTTTAATGGCAAGGTATCTTGCCTGGTGTGTCGCCTGGTGCGGTGATCTGACATGTCTTGTTTGTCCAATAGCCACGGTCGATGGGTAGAGGTCTGAAGTCGCGAGAATTAGGAGTAGAAATTAGTCATGATTTGTCACGATAAATTTTGATAGCTAATGGGAATTCACGAAATAATACTCGTACTTATTTATAAAATATCTCTATTTATTTGAAAACTAGATTTTATTAGTCTAATAATACTTTGGTAAATATTTATAAATACTAGAAAATCATTGTATAAATTTGGTAACAACTCTTTATTAATAATAATATTCAAAAATCTAGAAAAATCGTTTTCGATCAAAACTATAAATTAAATTTTGGGAAATAAATAAAAACCCCACATTTTAAAATACCATAAAATATTTTGGTAATATATATATTTTAGGTTGAGCCAAAGTCTATATTTTTATTATACACATAAGTTTTAGAAATATCGATAATAAAAATAATGATAATAAGCAAAAATAATAATACAAATATTTATCTATACCATATATTCCAACAAAATATATACCATATATATGTATATACTGCTTTATACTGATAAAATAATAATAGCAATAGAGTAATAATAATAACAACTTTATTATTAATCAAAATATTATAATAACATATATTTAGCTATACAGTACTTATATATACTTAACAATATAGCAATAATTAAATATAATAACAATAATCATAATCATAATAATATAAACCAAAAAGACTTAAACCGGATATCCCCAATTCTTATACAGTAAGAGAGAAAGATGGGAAGAGGAAGAAGCAGAAGAGAAGGAGGAAGGAGGAGAAGAAGGGGTTTCTCACTTCGGGTTTGGCGAGGGACGGCGACCGGAGGCCGGGTGGAGACGCGCGCGGCCTAGAGTGGACGACGACATCCGAAGCGGGGTGGCTCCGGCACTGCTGCTCCGGTGTAGAACGGGGAGGAGCGGGAAGATCGCCGCGGAGGCGCCGGTCTGCGGCGGTGCAGCAGCGCCCACGGCTGAAGGCACGGAAGGAGCTTCGGGAAGGAGAGAAGTAGGGGGTCGGCTCGACGCAGCTGGGTTCAGAGAGGGAGACGGCGGACGGAGGCGTTGGACAGGGTTGCGGACGCAGCGACTTTGGCGGCGTCGGCGGAGTGTCTTGGCAAGGGCGGAGGGCGGCCGTGTCACGCCCCAGAACCAGAATACTGGAGAGCGGGGGACAGAAACAGCCAGCTACGTATATTGAAGTATAATCTACCTCGATATACGGTCACGGCTGTCTAGATGCATGAGGGTTTATCTACAAGCCAACAGTCTTTTATGGTCATGAATAAGCATAGTGTCTCAATCTCAAGCAAGTAAGTAAATGTTACAAGATGTTAGATCATCAAACATACAAGGTAAGGCGTCCCAAACATTACATATTCAGATGATCATGAAGCTAGTCATACAAAATGTGAAGACTAGCATGAGTTTCAGTCATACATGATCAACCCTAGGATTTGTCAATCATGTTACAGTCCGTAGGCAGACAGTAAGTAAAGTTGCAAACGAGCTAACACTTGCTCGGCGGCTAAACGCCTCAAACGAATATTTTTACAAGGGAGTGGGAGAGCAAAATAAGAACCCACTCATTGCCAAGGTTGCGCCTAGTGGTCACCATCTGACTGGAAGTTAGGGAGATCCTCGGGAGCTACTCCGAATTTTGGCCATACAAAACCAGCTGGGTCAGACCCCAGAAAGAGCAAGTGCCACAAGGGAGGCTTCACTTAAGAACTAAAACCAGCATATTAGCACATGATACAAAAGGATAACGAAAGACATGAGTTAGAGAAAACAGGATGATAAAAGATAAGATGACTAAAGAACTATTCCGGTAACCAAGTTACAACCCGTAAACCAAACAAGGACCGGGGTTGTAACCCTTCACCTGAATAGAACTTAGTCTCTAACCAATTATCGATAAGGTAAAGCATAAACAAGCATGTCCTGAGATAGCCATGTACTGGATCTAGGCAAGACTAGACAATATAGGACTCCATCCATCATTCACGGCCAAGCAAAGAGTACGGCTTGATACTTTAACTAACTAGGGTTATCACAAGCCTAGTTACTAACAAGATGCATCGAGATGTTCCAACAGCCACAAGCCCTGCAGTCTTAATCCAGGTTATCCGGTCACAAGTTGAGAGAGTTGGATTAGGTGACTTAGAGGTGCAACACATGATAGTGTGCTGAAAATGTGCCCTACTCGATGGCAGGCTACAAGTCCAATTAAAGTGCCCAGATAACGGGACTGCCTGTAGCTGGAAAATCTCTTCATGAACTACTTGATCACTCTAGTCATTATCCTAGTCAGATTCAGTATGAATCCCTGATCGTGAAAATCAGGAATTCATATCCTAGACATGATGCAAGACGAGATATATAGCTTATACAAGCACAAACACCCACGGTATCAAGACAAGAGTTACTTAGCAAGGCATATCGAGATTATCATGTTAGGTTACTTTATCAAGTCAAGGGTGCGTCACAACGGACCACCATCAAGAATTATCAGGTCAAGTTACTTGTCACTTGTCAAGATTACTTGTCAGGAGTGCGCCTCGACGGGCCACTATCAAGATTGTACATGTCGTGTTCATATCAACATCAATACTAGCAAGTCATGCTATGCTCAATAAGTTACCGAGTCAGGTCGTCACAAGATAGGTCAAATACCAAGAATAAGTAATTGGCATAAAACCAATAATTAAAGGACAAATCATGCAAGGGACAAGGGGTACCATGGCCAACAAATGGCATTAGCCAAGTTGTGCCAGGGTGATAGGCTGCGCCAGGCACTAGGGGGTGCTAAGGCTACAGATCAAGCACGCCAAAGGCAAGTCAGGTCAAGACAGGCTGGGTTGAGCCAGAACAAGTCGGGCCAAGTCGGGTTGCGCCAGGCACTAGGCTGCACGAGTCTAGTTTGCGCCAGGCTGGGGTATGCCAGGTCAGGTTGTGCCTGACTGGGGTTATTCCAGGTCAGGTTGCGCCTGACTGGGGTTACTCCAGGTCAGGTTGCGCCTGACTGGGGTTGCGCCAGGTCAGGTTGTGCCGTGCTAAGGAGCGCACGCTAGGTCAGTGTGCGCTACACTAAGAAGCGCGCGCGGGACAGGTTACGCCACGCTAAGAAGCGCGCACAGGGCAGGTTGCGCCACGCTAAGAAGTGCACGCGGGGCAGGTTGCGCCTGACTGATCTTCTTCTCCAAAATAGGAAAGAAGAACCCATGGAACCCGAAAACTTCAAAATGCCATAACTTGCTCAAAATAAGTCCGAATTTGGACTTCCAAGGGTCTAAACTGCATAGAACGAGATTTCCTACAGCCTGGGACGACTGGTTTTAGGAAATACCAAACTTAAATAGATCAAAATCAAGAAAAACCAAAAAGTTACAAACTTTGATCTACAAGAATCCATCCATCAAATCCAAAAATGTCAAGTTCTAAAGAGGCTTAGAATGAAGTAAGGAAGGGAATGGAACAATAAAATTTGAGATCCATCATAAAGCAAGTTGCACTTGCCTAGTCTTGGTCGGTGGGAGGAGTAAAGGAAGAAGATGAAGAAGTAAATACAAATAATGGTGAAGAGAGAAGAAGTTGACTTATATAGCAACCCCTCTCATCTCAACCCAATATAAACCAAACCAAGCCAACCCAAGTCATGTTGAACCAAGTTGAACCAATCAAGTCAAAATTAAACCAAGGCTAAGCTAAGCAAGATAAGTCAAAATACGGGCCACCTGACAATTATCAAAAATCCGTATACGTATCATGAAAAATACGTATAACGGGAAACGAGAGTGACAGGCCGGAGGTAAGAGGTGTGGGTTTTAGTTTAGTTTTATTTTTCTCCATTTTAGTGGTGGCGGTGGTGGTGCCCCATTGGTCGGGGGTTTCTACGGGGATGTGGCGGTGGTCGGGTTTGGATGTCCGAAGCGACAGGCCAGTGGTCGAAGAACCAGGGGTCGGAGATGATGCTGGTCGGGGTGATGGTGGTGTGGCGCTGTCGGGACGTTAGGGTGATGGCGGTCGAGAGTTGTGGAGGAGTCGCTGGTGGTTCGGGAGGAGGGACGACAATGGTGGTGGTGGTCGGTCAGCGGCCTAGAGGGGAGATGGTAGGAGTGCTGTGTTGGGGTGATGTTGGCGAGGGTGGCAGGGAGGAGGAGATGGCCGTGTTAGCGGTGCGTGGCCGGGGATGCCATGGAGGGGAGCTGTGGGATGGTTTATGTCATCGTGTCGGGGGTTGTCCGACACGACGCGAATAACAGTACCCTGGAATACGATTTTGGTCGTCACAGACACGATGCACGATGTGAATGTGTTGGTGGAGAGTTTGGATGGTATAATTTATGGATGAGTACCTCTCCTTATATAGGAGGTAGGAATTCCCAGTTGGATAATGACTTGTAATGGTTTAAACCCCGATGGATAATTCCATCTTTTTATTTAAATCAATTTAGAAATTAAGCAATCAAATTCAAATCAATTTAGATAAACTTCCTTTAATTTAGAATAAAATCTTTTCCAAATTTAAATTGTCAAAATAATTCAAATATTAAATAAAACAAAATTTTAAATATCTTTTTCATAAATATTAAAATATAGCATTAATTAATTTCGAAAATCAAGATAATTACTTAAATATTAACACATAAAATAGCCTTTTATAAATAACAAAAATATATTAATAATTTTTTTTCTAATTTTGCAAGATATTTGAAATATATTTCATATAAACCACAATTTTCCAAATCACTACTTATTTTTAAACGACGAACTAAGTAATTCTTTTTTAAAAATAAAAATATTTATCACATTTATTTGAACATGTACTTTCCCATATAAAATAAAATTTATAATAAAAGTGTTTTTCTAAAATATGTACCTCGACATATATTCGTACTCGTCGAGCAAATATGAAACGCAATTCTCGCATGCTATACAAATACGACAATGTGAACTCGTATGCGACGTGCAGATACAAAGTACAAAATAAATACAAAATTATTTTAAAAAATCGTAGTAGAAATTTACGGGGTTTACAATCAGTCCAAGAAACATGTCTCGGCTTCCCTCCATTCTAGGTGGCTGGAATACTTTTGCTGTAAATTGAGGCATGTATGTATGGAACGACTATCTCATAGGCGTTCATTTTTTAATCGAGTCATTTTGTGAAGCCCACATGATATGATTGTAATAGAGTCTTATAAATGATGTCTATTATCAATAAAATAAAAAGTTTTTCTGCCTCAATATGTTGTTCAATTTCTCTGTGCACTCTCTTAGCTGTTGTGTTTCGGATAACCTTATGACTATGCCTTGTACGATCGCAACCTAGGTTCGCATGGCATCACGCCCGGGGGACGACTATCAATTCTTCGGTATCGGAGCCTGACATAATGGTATCAGAGCACGACTTTACGTCCTTGGCCTCCAGTCTCGAGTCTCTAGTCTCAAACTATTGACCTCGTGTCGATGAGATAAGTTGTTCCATATGGTGATCCCATGATATTTTCTGAAACTAACGAGACTTGCTTTTATATTCCAGAAGCTGGAGAAGCTGCGACCGTGAATGAGGAGAGTGCCTCGAGCAGCTCGAGTAGCTCAAGGCCTGAACCCTCGAATGTCCGTATGGAACGGATGTTGCATATGCTAGAGGCACAACAACGTCAGACTGAGGCCAACCAGTACCAGAATAAGCTTCATCAACAGCAAACGGAGGTACGGCAGACTCAGTTTGAGAACCGATTCAAGGCCCAATTCAAGTTGTAGTAGAAGCAGCTTGACACTCTTTAGCAGATAGTCCAGACAGTTGTGGCCAATAACAATAATTCTATGACAATGCCTACCGTGATCGAGCCTGCGATCCGACCGACTGAAATCGAACCGAAGTGTCCGAGCGTCTACCTGCAACACCAAGAAGTTCCAACTTCGAGGTGTCAAAATTCACGAAGAATTATCGCACTTCCTTCAACGGTACTGAAGATCCCTCTCTAGCGATTGACTGGTTGGAGGAGCTGGAAGACCGATTTGAACTTCTGGGTGTCGATGACTCAAAGAAAGTCGTATGTACACAACTTCTACTCCGACTGAACGTGCATAATTGGTGGTCCGTGCAAAAGCGAGCAATCCGACACGAAGACGAGACATCGACGATTCCTTGGGCTACATTCAGAAAGGCATTTGAAATCGAGTACCTTTCCGCAGCCGTTCGACAGGAAAAAGAAAATGAATTTATACAGTTGAAGCAAGGGTACATGACGGTACGGCAGTACGCAGCAGAATTCAATAAATTAGCCAAATTTGCTGGAGCATTCTTGCCGACAATGGAGAGTCGCGCTCGATGGTTCAAAATGGGTCTGTGTCCATCTATCTCTGCCCATGTATAGGTGCCTGAATACAAGACCATGGACGAGTCTATGAATCACGCTCTCCGCCTTGAGCGCCAATATCCTCCAGGAGCTGCTGGCGCTGTACAAACATACAACCACAAGCGCCCTAGCCATACGGAAGGAAATAATATAAATAAGCGTCCAAACAATGGCAATAAGGACGGATACTAAGGGTGAAATCCAGGAACTCGTTGCCACAAATGCAATAATTTTGGGTACCATGTAAATGAATGTCATATCTTTGAAGGCGGATGCTGGCACTGTGGCAAGATGGGCCATCTGCGCGCAAACTGCTCGACCAGATGGCTGAACCCAACGGTGCCTCAACATCAACAACACTGTCCAAGGAATCAGGGTCCAGCGCCAAGAGCCCAAGAAACCTTGCCACAAAATGGCCAAGACCGCCACCCCAATACCCAAGGGTACGTCTACGCCATGACCCGAGATGAAGCGTTCGCATCTGACACAGTCATGACAGGTATACTGCATTTCAATAACAAACCTGCTGGTGTACTATTTTATTCAGGGGCTACGCATAGCTTTGTATCGATGGATTTTATCGCCGAACACAAATTTCTTGTAACACCATTAGGCCTAAATCTTAGCATCAACATATCGTCGGGTACTTCACTACTTGCAAACTTAGCCTACAAAGACGGAATCATCTGTATAGGTGGTCAAAAGATGGGTTTCGATATGATAGTCCTAGACATTAAGGACTACGATATCATTATAAGAATGGATTGGCTCGGTCCGTGCAACGCAACCATCGACTGTGCCAAAAAGACAGTCACCTTTCGTATACCTGGAGTGCCTGAATTATGCTATTTGTGTGGTGAGGCATTGCCAACTTGCATGGTGATCTCGGCAATGTCAGCTCGATGGATGCTGTATTTCAGGTGTGAAGGCTATTTAGCGTCTGTTCGAGACATGAGACAGGATGGTGCAAATACGGGTCAGGCCGACGTTGTAGCAGGATTTCTAGATGTGTTTCCAGACGAGCTGCCCGATATACCACCTGATCGAGAGATAGAGTTCATCATTGACACATTCCTCGATACCTGATAAATCTCAAAAGTACCGTACAAAATAGCCCCTGCAGAGCTTAAGGAACTCAAAGTACAGTTGTAAGAGTTGCTCGATAAGGGATTCATACGGCCTAGCGTCTCGCCATGGGGAGTGCCTGTGCTGTTCGTCAAAAAGAAGGATGGCTCAATGCGTCTTTGTATCGTCAAAAAGAAGGATGGCTCAATGCGTCCGAAACAAATATCCATTGCTCCGCATAGACGACCTGTTCGATCAGTTGTAAGGCACTTCCATATTTTCTAAAATTGATCTTTGATCGGGCTACCATCAACTCAAGATCAAGCCGGATGATGTGTCGAAGTCAGCCTTCCTCACTCGATATGGCCATTATGAATTTCTGGTAATGCCGTTCGGCCTAACGAACGTCCCAGCTGCTTTCATAGATTTAATAAATTGGGTGTTTCGACCCTTCCTCGACAAGTTCGTAGTAGTCTTCATCGACGATATACTCGTCTACTCGAAGGATAAGCGGTAACACGCTGAGCATCTGCAGACCGTGCTTCAGACCCTTCGAGAAAATTAGTTGTATACGAAGTGGAGCAAGTGTGAGTTTTGGCTGAGCAGCGTCTCATTCCTCGGACACATCATTTCATTCGAAGGCATTACAGTCGACCCAAAGAAAGTTGAAGCCGTTGTCGATTGGAAACAACCAGCGTCAGTCGGTGAGATTCGTAGCTTCCTTGGCTTAGCAGGATACTATCGATGCTTCGTGAAAGACTGCGAAGGTCGCGTCGCCTCTGACTCGCCTCACCCAGAAAGGAGTCGCTTTCAAATGGTCAAACGACTGTGAAACTTCCTTCCAGGAGTCGCTTTTGCTTTCTGACAGCTAAAGCCGCACGAGAAGAACAATCCCACCTATGACTTGGAGTTAGCGGCGATTGTGTCACGTCCCGCTCCCGTAGGTGCGATCGTCCTCGCTAAGGCATGATGTCGTACGAGCCTAGGTTGCACTCGTGTAAGGCGGGTTCCATAACGGCCGATTTCAGCGGCTGTGACAAGGTCGTCACACAGAAGTCCCAAGCAGAGACATTAAATAATAGCATCAAAATTTGAAGCAAAACACAAGTCATTGCAAAACACGCTTTTATTGATATTGAAACAAAGGTTACAATGGGGCACAAGGCCAAGATTACAAGTCTCTCAAGCTCACTCAAGCTCACATTACAAGTCACTCAGCTCTCTCTCATCTCTCAATACATGTTTTGAGCCAACGGATGCTTCGGAAGGCGACGTCCATACATTTTGTCTTGTATAAGTCTTGAATACATGCGGCCGTACGCTTTGAATCGCCAAGGAACTCCGTGCCTCGACGCATCCAAGCGAGCTCCGCACCACGAGCTTCTACCTGTGCCTGCACATAAAAACTATGTGGGTGTCAGTACTCAACTGTATTTGTGGAATGAGCTCCTCGCCCACCCATACAAAACCAACACGTTAATTTACTTTGTGTGTAACATAGTCCCTTTATGATTGTCTTTCTACTCTTTCCTTAGGATCGGTTTTAGGACAGACGCCTTGGCCTATTTTGTGTCTCAAGACTATTTCGTGCTTGCAACGCAACATCAACTCGACAATGTTAGCCTATCAAGTTGTGCCTGCCTTACGGCTTAAAATTAGAGACGCAACTACGCGATAAGACTCCATTCCCGTGATGAGACTCAATCATATCGCCGCCTCGCGGCCCTTCGCTACTAAAGCATCAACTGACCCATCCAACTTGTGAACTAAGTGTCACTCGACCAACTTTGCCTTGCGGCATTTCCTGACTTAAACTTAAGATAACTCAAACCAACTTATGCAACTTATATGCCGACAACTCAAGACTCGATACCATATCTCGTGCCGAAGCACGTCGCCTACGTTACAGCCAAATCTTAGGCCCAACATTTTGTGTTCCAACTATACACACACATTCAACTCAACTTCCTTGATATACTGCACTCAATACTCGACTCAATCCAAAGGCATACACATGGATCGTCGCCCATGCCGACTCATCTATATGAACTAGTCACAAGCGCCCAACGCTATAATGGTCTCCTTTTGAGCTTTTGATTAGACGGACGCTCGTTGCCAGCGCGAGTAGCTAGCTCCGCTGCAAGTCCCCGCTAACCCGTACGGTCATCCAGTACAGCTACGAATGTCTCCATCGCAACGGTTCCCATGGGCCGCCTGGGTCGCCGTTCGAAAAATAGTTTATTTTACCTTGTACAAGTTATCCAATGACTATGCAAGACTCGACTCGAACTGATGTCTCACACAGTCAATCTACTTCTAGTGTTACCATCTCTTTCAGGGCTAAGTTCAACACTTCTCACATCTGAGACCTTGCCTCGGCGACCCAGTCGCGAGCATTCTTCTTTCTTGCCCTATCATTTTACTCAACTCAAGAACAACTATTTGAATCACTTTCCAAACTCAATGGATCAACCGTGGCCCGTGTCTTAAAATACTAAGTCCGTGACATCGTGTCTTAAACTAACTTGAAATACTATGTGACACCACCGCTCAAGTCATACTCTATATGACAGGCCTTACGATCGTGAGACTATGTGGTTATGCCCAGCTGTAGAACTCATAGGATCGTGCTTGCTACTACTCCTGATAGCTTAACATAACTTGTCTAACTTACTTTGCAACAACTTGACAAGCAAAGGCTGCGTCAAGCTTTGCGTCGTAGGAACGTGTCGTGCACGCGTTCGACTTTGAACAACCAAGTTATTTTGGGGTGCCTAGACTTATGCCACAAGTCGTGCAATACAACTTAACCCGTCGGCGAGCAGAGGCTATGCCACGCCTTGGGCGAAGAGACCGTACAATGCTTTATGAAGCATTTATGCGGGCGACGCCTATGAATTTGGCTAACTCTTAGCTTGTGGCGAAGACCAACTTTTCCTTCTCCCAAGCCACGGGACGAAGTACCGAGTATCATTTTCAAAGCACGCCGTGCACCAACTCTAAGCCGACCGTTGGACCTTTCCATATTCTAACTCAATTCGACCTGTCGGGATTATTCCCGTTAGCTATGTAGATTCGTCACTTTTATTATCAAGCCTACTTGTGCAAGTTGAAAACATGTGATTTATTATGTGAAGGCAAAGATGAGGCGAGTTCACCGAAACTACCCCACCTGAGCGAGCGGTCGCCTCGACCGAGCGTTGTCTTCGAGCAGCCGTTGCAAGGCTAAGTCCGAACGCCGTCGGCGTTCCGATTCCTCGGATTGACTGAGCGGGACTGGATACTACAGATTGTGTTTGCCTTAAAATTATGGCATCACTATCTTTATGGCGTGGCGTGTATGATCTATACGGGTCACAAGAGCCTCAAGTATCTATTCACGCAAAAGGAGCTGAACTTTTGGCAAAGGCATTGGCTTGAACTGATCAAAGATTACGACTTGACTATTAACTATACGTCGGGCAAGGAAAATGTTGTGGCATACGCTCTGAGTCGAAAGTATATTACCTCGCTATCTATCGACTACAAATTGCTATGTGACTTAGAAGATATGGGCATCGACCTCCGGGTTTGATTCAGAGATGTGCAGTTGGCGCATATGCAACTAGAGCCGAACTTAAGAAGAAAAGATCAAGACCGCTCAGAAGGATGATTCGTATATAAAGAAAGTACGAGAGCAAATTTTAACAGATAGTGCGACCGAATTTGCGAAAGATGAAATCGGTATGCTTCGATTGAAGGGTAAGCTATGCGTTCTGGACGATTCAGAACTTGGAAATAAGATATTGACGGATATACCTTGCATCCTGGCAGCACAAAGATGTACAAGGACCTCCGTACGACCTTCTGGTGGCACGAAATAAAGAGAGATATGGCGCTCTTCGGGTCACATTGCATGGCCTGTCAGCAGGTGAAAGCTGAGCATCAGAGACCGGGAGGGGAGATATAGAACCTTGCCATTCCAGAATGGAAATGGGATCATGTCACTATGGAATTTGTTGTTTGCCTGCTGAAGACGCCGCGGGAAAATGATGCCATCTGGGTCATCGTTGATCGACTAATCAAGTCAGCGCACTTTATTGCCATTAAAGTTACTTGGAGCGTTGATCACCTGGCTCAGATTTATCTTGACGAGATAGTACGGCTGCACGGAGTCCCTGTATCTATCATTTCTGATCGGGATGCATGATTTCTATCACACTTCTAGAGTAGCCTTCATTCGACATTAGGTACTAAGTTGTATTTCAGCTCAGCTTAACATCACCAGACCGATGGCCAAACGGAGCATGTGAATCAGATTCTCGAAGATATGTTACGGCTCTATGCAATTGACTTCAAGTCGAGTTAGGACGTTCATCTACCTCTGGCCGAATTTGCATACAATAATAGCTATCAATCCAGCATCCAAATGGCGCCATATGAAGCCTTGTACGGTCGAAAGTGCAGATCACCCATTTGTTGGGATAAAGTCGGGGAACGACAGATTCTTGGCCCGGAGCAGGTGGAACAGACCGTGGAGAAGGTCAATCTCATTCAGGAAAGATTAAAGACTGTGCAGAGTCATCAGAAAAGTTACGCGGACGTCCACCGTCGACCCATCGAGTTTTTAGAAGGCGATCACATATTTATTAAAGTGTCGCCTATGCATGGAGTTACCCGGTTTGGTGCAAAAGAAAAGTTGAGTCCGAAATTCGTTGGACCATTCGAAGTACTCAAGCGAGTCGCTCCAGTGGCCTATAAAATTGCCCTGCCGCCAACGCTAGAAAGTATGCATGATGTCTTCCACGTCTCTCAGTTGCGAAAGTACGTGCACGATTTAAGCCACGTAGTAGATTTTGGTCAGCTGGAGCTAAAGTCTGACTTATCCTATGTTGAAGAGCCATTCCAAATCTTGGAACACAAGGATAAGCTACTGTAAAATCGAATGATCCCTCTCGTCCACATACTCTGGCGTAACCATTCGGTCGAAGAGTCGACCTGGGAACTTGAATCGGAGATGAAAGAGAAGTTTCCTTTATTGTTCACATAGAGGTAGGTTCTATTCTTACGTTTTGAGGACAAAATTTTTTTTAGTTGGTTATGGTGTAGTGCCCCATCCCTACATCGTGCCCCATTTCCATCCACGGGGTGCGCGAGAAAGGAACACTGTCACTACCGATTCAGTCGGGACCGATAGGTCGGGATCGGTTGAATTGGTCAAACAGGAACGATTGAATTAAGATCATTTTCTCGTTATGGAAAGGCTTCTTCAGAATTAAGTCCTATATTCAGCGGATTATGCCTCAACGATTGGCTCTGCGGCTGAGTCGGGAGAGACCTCTCGTTGCTTTGGTTTTTCATGCCGTACTTGATTTGGCATTGGCTTGGTTTTCGTGAATGCATTTTCGATGGTTTCATGGATTGCGTTTTTGAACTTCGCATTCATATCGAATCCCTTGAATAACACAGTATTCTAATCAGTTGCTTATACGATTGCAGGTGATCGCATAGGCGACATCTAAGCGCAGCCAACCAGTCCCTCGCCTGAAGCAAATGACTAAGGTGAGTGGCTGACCTCCTTCACCTCGACCCTCTGTTTCAAAAACAAGAACTCGGATAACTGCATCGAATTATAATGATTTACTTAGAAAATACTAGTTCTATGCTCAAAAAGAGAAAAGATAAGGTTCTAGAAAAGAAAGAGAATTATTTCAGGCTATACAAAACCAAGTAAATGAATCGATTACATAATAGTCCCAACGATACCATAAAACGTACTAGAATAACTTGTTAACTTAAGCACGGTCATGGACAACTTACGCGCAAGGCTTCGCTTCCTCGAACGGCAACCCGAGGCCACGGGACCATTTCGACCTAGGAGGAATGCAAGATAGCTGTGCTGGATGCTAGTACGTGTCATTCGAGACTTTTAACGAGGCTAGCTACCCGCACTGAAAGGGGAGCCGTCTTGACTAGGCTATACTTCCAGGATGGCTTGAATTGCCAGTGACCCATACTTGCACATAAATGATAAGCTTGTTATAAATATAACATGGAAGGAACATGGTAAGTTATGCTGCAACGACATGCTCTACCGTGAGTAAGATGTATCGTAAGTTATATTTTATATTGCCTATCGAATGCTTGCCTCTTAACATGTTAACATGAAAATCAATCAGGATGGCTGGACACAAAATGGCTAACATATTTTTATAAAACTGCTTGAACAAATGGAAGCTTGGGTTTAATTAGCCATTCTCCAGTACATGTGATCGTACTGACCCTCTCTATCCGTATGTGCCATTAATCCGGAGGAACGTGCCAACTAACCAAGGCGACGTTCGTATTTTGAAGCTTCGACCGCGCGTCGAAGACTCTCGCTACTCCACTTTTGAAGACTCTCTGTATCAGTCCAAGAAACATGTCTCGGCTTCCCTCCATTCCAGGTGGCTGGAATACTTTTACTGTAAATTGAGGGATGTATGTATGGAATGACTATCTCATTGGCGTTCATTTTGTAATCGAGTCATTTTGTGAAGCCCGTGCGACATGATTGTAATAGAGTCTTGTAAATGATGTCTATTATCAATAAAATAAAATATTTCTCTGCCTCAATGTGTTGTTCAATTTCTTTGTGTACTCTCTTAGCTGTTGTGTTTCGGATAACCTTATGACTATGCCTTGTGCGATCGCAACCTAGGTTCTCTCATCATCATGCCCGGGGGACGACTATCGATTCTTCAAAATTGGGGCGTGACGCATAGGGTTGTACACATGGGAGAACCTATACATATTAGGGCATCTAAGGGAAACACACATGTAGCAGATTAAATAGCAGCAGTGCTATGCATTGCACTTATGTGCAGATCCTGCACTTGTAGCAGCAATATATAGGCATATGGGAAAGGGTTTGAACCATGGTTGTGTAGCAGTGGTATGTTGATACCAACATATAGTTAGGTACATAGGTAAGAGGTTAACATTTGGTGAAATTGAACACTAATCTAGAAATTGGTGGGAGTGCCTAGGTGGTGTCATAGGTTTAATAAGTGTTCATAGTAGAAGTATGTAGGTTAGCTTGGAGAGTGGGGAAAATAGGTAAATCCAGAATATCTATTTCAAGTGTAAACTTAAGTTGTATATGAAGTGAGCTAGAAACCTAAAACCCAAGTAAGATAGGTTAGACTTGTTTTGATTCCATTTATTGACATCATAAATTTATAAATAGGTTACTTGGACTTAGATTTGGCACTAGACCCGTATCATCAGCTCAGGACGACAAACGAGTATATTTATTGTTTGTTTCCAATATTGTTAATTACTATATCACAATTTTTAGTTATATGATACTTGATTCTTGTCACACTCGTTACACGGTAGCACCTCATGTTTCTTTTTCATATCATGCCATCTATCTCGTATATTATGTCGGGACGGAGAAGTACTAAATAGATGTGTGATCAGACCTTAGACCGTATTTTATTTTTCATACACAGTAGACCTTAAGGATGTAAATCCTATATAGACCTTATGGTGCAACTGTCCCAGACCGATCACATATCGAAAGAGTACTTCAACACACTTAGATAGTTATGTTTTCTGTTTCACTCATTGCATATTTTTATATATTTTCCTGTCTACTATTTCTCATATTTTCATGTTATATGCTTACTTTGATATCTTATCATGTGTTTTATGACTAGCCATTGTCTTATAGTCGATCGTTATCATATACTTGAAACTACACTCAATAAATTGTACTCGTTCCATCCTGACTGGATAAATATTTTAGGTGATTACGATGAGGACGGATGCCCTAATCAGTATGGTCTATATTTGGGAGATGTAGCTGAGCCTGACCTTACATTTCAGGAAGACTTTACACTCGACCCAGCTGCCAATGTTTAGTTAGATTTAGATTATTTGAGGCCGAATTTGTCTCCGAATTTAGTTGGCATTGCCATTTGACATTTGATTGGACATGTAGTTTTGGAATTTATCTATTTTATGGATTTTGTGACTTTTTATTCTCTTTATATTATATCGTGCGATTCTTGTTAGAAGCTTTGATTGAGAATTGGTTTGGTTATGTGTTATTGTCCTCCCAAGTGGAGTTGAATATATATCTTACGTGGGTTGTTGACCATATTGTGATTATATAGCGTTCTATCACCGACACTGCGGCATAGGCTGGGCGTGCCCACGATTCATGCCCAAATTCTATGTGCGGGTCGTGACAATAATCGTGGATACTAAAAGGCAAATAAAGCTTTGTTAAGTGTAACACCCCTAAATTTTTGGAAATTTTTTTATTTAAATAGCATTTTATGGAATTTATGAATATTTTTGATTAAATAGTTATTATTATAGATGACCTTAGCCATGGTTAAGATTTGAAGTACAAGACGACTAAGAATTGTGACACGGATACTGTACTTGTGTGCTTTGACTAGTATCCTAGCCATGTTAGGAATGTCATAGTCATATTGTAGTCTTTTGCATGTTAACAATTCAAATTATGACACAAGTCATACTTTTATTTAATTAATTAGTTAATAAAGCCTTTATGATTTTTTAGGAGATCCGGTTGTACCAAACCTTCCCAAACCTCTCCCAAGCCAAACCCAAACCTATGTAGGCATGTTGGGCATTAAAATAAATTAATAACCATATATATTTAATATTTATTCAGATTTGGATTTCATTTATATATAGAAATCTAATTAGTTCCATATTAGGAAATATTTATTTAAATCCTCAATCAATCAATTAGTCAACTCATCAAACAACTAAACAAACTAAGTGGACCCCACCATATAATATTCGGCCAAGCACTCCCCCCTCTTAGCCGAACATTCCAAGAGAAATAGGATTCTAATTTCTATACATACATGAAACCCATAAAAGCCCATACATATATATTAACTTATACCCAAACCCTAACCCTAACTTAATTCTCCCTTCCTCTTCCTCTCCATAGCCGGCCAACCCCTCTCCCTCTCCAAATTTTGGAAGCACCTCCTCCATCCAAACCCATTATCTTTATCCCCTCCATCATCCAACTCTTTCTCCTTCATAAAAACTCCTTCTTTCATCTTTCTTCCATCCAAACTCCACCAAACAAACCCGAAAAACTCCATCCAACTATATAGAGCAATTGCCAACTCCTCCAAACTCATCAAGAGAGGATTAGCAAGCAAGGATAGCAATAAAGGTGTGAGATTTTGCAAGAAGAAGCCTCCACAACCCAACTAGCAAGGACTTTTGGTAAAAAACCTAATTTTTTCCATCTCAAACCTATGCTATAATTATGTAGAAATTATATTATTAAATCTAGAAAAATAGTATTTTGGTACCTTTTGTTATGTATTTTTATCCATAAAAGTTTTATGATTTATAGTCGTAATATTCATGCTTCGGTAGGATCAAATTTAACCCCGTTGTGAAGGAACTATAAGTTATTGGTGATTATTTTCGAAAATGAATTTTATGTATGTTCATATAGAAATTAGGATTTTTAAATATTTTTTCATGAATTTAGAAACTCAAATCTGGTCGAAAAAATTATAGGTCAAAACTAGCTTTTTCGGGTAATTTGCCGACTTAGGATGTTCGAAATTAGTAGCATAACTTAACTCTTGTATTCATGTCTTAATTCTGAGATATAATGTACTTTAAATTATTTATAAAATATATTTTTGGGTATTTTAACTATTTTGAGTAATTGGCCATGATCAAGACGAGTTTCGGGTAGACTAGCTGACGTAGTAGTCAACTAGTCACATAATTCTTTATAAATCGTAATTCTAAAATTTCAGAGTTAATACTATCAAAAATAGTTTTAAATATTATTTTCAGGAATTTTCTATGATTTTTAAGTGTGTTATTGACGTGGGGTCATAACCGATTAATTGGAAGGTCGAAAATCCTAAAACTGTGTTCCGAGGTCTCATTGGACACGTTTGTATGTTATACAATTTAAGTAGTCCTGTGAGATATTTGAATATAGTTAAAGTTGTTTAAAATATTAATATAGTTAATTAAGTTATGTTATAAGTTTCATAAGTAGTTAAATAAATTATTTAGGAGCATTGGATTCCGGAGGCGTGGACACGGGAGCGAGACTTCATCCTCACATCACGGAACCTGGCAAGTACACCTTGCCAAACTTTACAGTACTTACATGATTTTTCTATACTACTATTCTTTTATGTCTCACTTTGTACATATTTCTCTTCCACTTCTTATCATGGTTATTTTCTAGTTCTACGTACACGTACATGGTTGCTCTTTCTTTTCTCATGTTACTCGCCATATTATTCTTTCGTGTTCATGTTTAGTGAAAGTATTGCTTAGCCTTTGTCATGTCATTTTGACATGATTGAGCTGTACTTGACTTGTTGACTTATTGACTTAACTTACCTCGACTTGACTCGTAGTTCTAGGCGAGGGCCTTGTGATAGACGATGACTATACTTGACCACTCTATGTTGTGAGCCCCCACTGAGCTGCAATAGAGATTTACTATAGGTTGTGAGCCCCCACTGAGCTGTGATCTATAGGGCCGTGAGTCCCTACTGAGCTGCGGTCTACTCCGATTTACTCGTAGTCATATTTATCATCACAATTCTCGACGCATGCCACTTTCTTATATATTTCATTCTTATACTATCTGCAGTCTTTATTTTTTCTACAATTTCATACCCTTTCTTTGCATGTTAAAACTGTTAAAGTAGGCTTGTATATTATGTGTCTTGCTAGTCCCCTGAGGACCTGGTTATCTCTCCAGGATTAGTTAGAGAGGAGGACTTCCCGAAGGTTTATGATTCCGGAGTGGAGACAGGTGACGTACCTTCGCAGGAGGACGAGATAGTAGCCGAGGACTTCTCTTGAGACATGTCTCTTTATTTTAGACTTGATACATTTTTTTTCATCAGTGAACATGTAGTTGATTATTCATTTCTTTATACTGTAGTTTCGGGATGTCTTACCAGCACAGTTATTATTTCTATTTCATATTGGACAGATTTTTCTCGATTAGTATTATTTTATTGGACTTGATATCTCGTGTCTTATTTTCTGTGTGGATGAGATTAGCTGTGTACCTGTGACTTGTACTATATTCTGGGTTGTTATCATGATTTACAGCTTAAGTATTTCGCTAGTGGGCTTATTATGAGATTTGGCCCACTGGTGAAGTGCGACCGACATGTACCGTATCCTGGTCCTATACATATTTTGGGACTGGGGATTTACATATTTTTGTGGTGACCCATGCAGGTCTACGTTAATCACTTCGGTACGTTACTGTACCGATGTGAGCCTGCGAATAGGATAAAAAGGACCCATAAGAACTCATCCACATACTTGATCTCCTTCTTTGATTCCATTTTCGAACTCTCGTTTGATTGCCTTGAATTGCATCTTGCTTGATTCCTTTCCTACCGCAAGTCTTATTTCTCGTGCGATAGAATTTAGGAAGATGACTCATCCTAGGTATATATGCTCTATTAATTCAGTTACACTATTAGTTAAACTCTTGGAAGTTGGGTAGAAAGCATCACCAAGTAGCTTCCAATGTCCTTATGACCCAATTAATGAAGTATAGTTGAATGACACTGAATATAAGATAGTGTAGAAGGATAGGCTTACCTAGACTCTAGAGTCTTAGAGGCCCATACCCCAATTAGACGACCAAACCCTTAGACAAAATAATAGTAGGGAAACTGTAGAGACACAAACACCGGTCAAATCTTAGACCTTGATGAACTTGAACTAATTGTGCTTTCTTTCAAATCATATTCTCGCGTACTTATATTATTTGACTATATTGACTGATGCTGCTACTATAGCCTATTTTTGCAAGCTTATTCTTTATCGAGCTTGTTCAGGATATATATTTTATTGGGGACGCTCACTAACATATTGTCTATTTAGAATCAGTGTATTATGGTCTGATCAACCTAGAGCACTTGGTTCGCTCTTCTTATGGTTATTCTACGTGGATTGAGATATAGTTAACAAATACTTGCCCTATAGGATCTCATCCACAACTGCCTTAATAACTCTCTCTTTTTCGAACTATTCAATCACCTTTGAAATTCCACAATTGTATTCGATCCTTGAACTCTCTATTATTTTATGTCTTCACCTATTCCGGGAAGACAAACCCTTGTGTTTTAGGGAGGGTATCTACGTGGACCGCTTTCCGACCAGGCGATGCAGTTTGTGCAAGCTAGACAACAGGCATGAGCACAACGACCAAGACAGGCCTTTTCCATGAAAATTGAAGACGGAACAACGTCACAAGAGGCAACAGAAGGTAATAACTTGATTTTGTGTTACTAATAGAAATAGATTATTAGTTTATGCTAGTTTGGTGCATGTTTGCTTAGGAATAACCATAGAGACAAATCACACATTAGAGACATCTTAGAACCATAGACATGTTTTCCTTTACCTTAGTGAGTTATTTTAATTTCGAGGACGAAATTAAAATAAGGGGGGTAGAATGTTACACCCCTGAATTTCTGGAATTATTTTTTATTATTTATTTGATTTAAATAGGATTTTATGGAATTTATGAATATTTTTGATTAAATAGTTATTATTATAGATGACCTTAGCCATGGTTAAGATTTAAAGCACAAGACGACTTAGAATTGTGACACGGATAGTGTACTTGTGTGCTTTGACTAGTATCCTAGCCATGTTAGGAATGTCATGGTCATATTGTAGTCTCTTGCATGTTAACAATTCAAATTATGGCACAAGTCATACTTTTATTTAATTAATTAGTTAATAAAGCCTTTATGACTTTTTAGGAGATCCGGTTGCACCAAACCTTCCCAAACCTCTCCCAAGCCAAACCCAAACCTATGTAGGCATGTTGGGCATTAAAATAAATTAATAACCATATATATTTAATATTTATTCAGATTTGGATTGCATTTTTATATAGAAATCTAATTAGGTCCATATTAGAAAATGTTTATTTAAATCTTCAATCAATCAATTAGTCAACTCATCAAATAACCAAACAAACTAAGTGGACCCCACCATGTAATATTTGGCCAAGCACTTCCCCCCTGGCCGAATATTCTAAGAGAAATAGGATTCTAATTCCTATACATATATGAAACCCATAAAAGCCCATACATATATATTAACTTATACCCAAACCCTAACTTAATTCTTCGTTCCTCTTCCTCTCCATAGACGACCAACCCCTCTCCCTCTCCAAATTTTAGCAGCACCTCCTCCATCGAAACCCATCATCTTCATCCCCTCCATCATACAACTCTTTTTTCTCCATAAAAACTCTTTTCATCTTTCTTCCATCTAAACTCCACCAAACAAACCCTAAAAACTCCATCTTCTCCATCCAACTATCTAGATCCATTGCCAACTCCTCCAAACTCATCAAGAGAGCAGTAACAAGCAAGGATAGCAATAAAGGTGAGAGCTCTGGCAAGGAGAAGCCTCCATAACCCAACTAGCAAGGACTTTTGGTAAGAAATCCTAATTTTTCCATCTCAAACCTATGCTATAATTATGTAAAAATTCTATTATTATATCTGTAAAAATAGTATTTTGGTACCTTTTGTTATGTATTTTCACCCATAAAAGTTTCATAATTTATAGTCATAATATTCATGCTTCGATATGATCAAATTTAATCCCGTTGTGAAGGAACTATAAGTTATTAGTGGTTATTTTCGAAACTGAATTTTATGTGTATTCATATATAGAAATTAGGATTTTTAATTATTTTTTCACAAATTTCGCAACTCAAATCTGGTCAGAAAAATTATAGGCCAAAACTAGCTTTTTTGGATAATCTGCCGACTTAGGATGTTCCAACTTAGTAGCATAACTTAACTCTTGTATTCATATCTTAATTCTGAGATATGGGTATTTTTGCTATTTTGAGTAATTGGCCATGTTCAGGACGAGTTTCGGGTAGACTAGCTGACGTAGTAGTCAACTAGTCACATAATTCTTTATAAATCATAATTATGGAATTTCAGAGTTAATAATATAGAAAATAGTTTTAAATATTATTTTTAGGAATTTTCTATGATTTTTAAGTGTGTTATTGACGTGGGGTCATAGCCGATTAATTGGAAGGTCAAAAATCTTAAAATCGTGTTCCGATGTCTCATTGGACACGTATGTATGTTATACAATTTAAGTAGTCCTGCGAGATATTTGAATATAGTTAAAGTAGTTTAAAATATTAATATAGTTAATTAATTTCTGTTATAAGTTTCATAAGTTATTAAATAAATTATTTAGGAGCATTGGATTCCGGAGGCGTGGACACGGGAGCGAGACTTCATCCTCACATCACAGAACCAGGCAAGTACACATTGCCAAACTTTACAGTACTTACATGCTTTTTCTATACTGCTATTTTTTTATGTCTTACTTGGTACATATTTCTCTTCCGCTTTATATCATGGTTATTTTCTAGTTCTACGTGCACGTATATGGTTGCTCTTTCTTTTCTCATGTTACTCGCCATATTATTCTTTCGTGTTCATGTCTAGTGATAGTATTGCTTAGCCTCTATCGTGTCCCTTTGACATGATTGAGCTGGACTTGACTTATTGACTTATTGACTTGACTTACCTTGACTTGACTCGACTCGTAGTTCTAGGTGAGGGCCTTGTGATAGATGATGACTATACTTGACCACTCTCTGTTGTGAGCCCCCACTGAGCTGCAATAGAGATTTACTATAGGTTGTGAGCCCCCACTGAGCTGTGATCTATAGGGCCGTGAGTCCCCACTGAGCTGCGGTTTACTTGTAGTCATGTTTATCATCACGATTCTCGATGGCATGCCACTTCCTTATATATTTCATTCTTATACTACTCTGCAGTCTATTTCTTCTACAATTTCGTACCCTTTCTTTGCATGTTAAAACTGTTAAAGTAGGCTTGTATATTATGTGTCTTGCTAGTCCCCTGAGGACCTGGTTATCTCTCCAGGCTTAATTAGAGAGGAGGACTTCCCGGAGGTTTATGATTCTGGAGTGGAGACAGGTGACGTACCTTTGCAGGAGGACGAGATAGTGGCCGAGGACTTCTCTTGAGACATGTCTCTTTATTTTAGACTTGATATATTATTTTTTTTCTTTTTATCAGTAAACATGTAATTGATTATTCATTTCTTTATACTGTAGTTTCGGGATGTCTTACCAGCACAGTTATTATTTCTATTTCATGTTGGACAGATCTTTCTCGATTAGTATTATTTTATTGGACTTGATACCTCGTGTCTTATTTTCTGTGTGGATAAGATTAGCTGTGTACCTGTGACATGTACTATATTCTGGGTTGTTATTATGATTTATAGCTTAAGCATTTCGCTAGTGGACTTATTATGAGATTTGGCCCACTGGTGAAGTGCTGCTGGCATGTACCGTATCCTAGTCCTATATGCATTTTGGGACTGGGGCGTTACATTAAGATGGAAAATGCTGTAACAAATCCGATTGATTTTCAACAATAATGTCTCTCTCAGCATCTGCTGCATCAAAGTTACCAACAATTAGAGCAGCAACTTCGGATACATTAGGATGATTGTGCGTTCTATCTTCGCAACCTCTTTTTCCAATCAGTCTCAGCTTTACATTAGCTAATTCATTTTCAACTATTTTATCACGAACCATTCTATATATTTTGACATAGATTACACGAATCCAATGTTTCTTTCAAATCCTTAACAATTGATTCTCTCAGAAAAGAAGAATCTATTTCCATCATGTATCAAAGAAAATAATACTAATTATGTAAACAATTTTTTTTATAGCAATTTTAGTAGTAAGTGTAAAAAAATATAGTATTGCATACCTAATAACAAATATTCGATTGCTTATTTCATTCTCCGTATCATATATGTACAATTGGAAAAAATTTGGCATAGATCCAGGAACAGGAAGTAAGTTACTAATATGATGGTAGTTTTTCCTACTCATGAGAATGTAACACCCAGTTTTCCAGAAGAGGGTAATTTTGAAATTTTGTAATTATAATTATTATTTAATGATATTTATTTCATTTTATGATTTTTAGTAATTTTTAATTATTTTTAAACTATTTAAATTCATGACTTGTGTTTATGGTATTTTGCTAGTGAACAATAGAGACTGCCTACCCTAGAGACTAGCCATGTGATTAGGGTATTTAGACATTTTGGGGGTTATTTGATTTTATTATAATTTATTTGAATTTATAGGAATTTTTAGAATTTATTTTGGAATTGTTTGAATGAGGGTTGACTAGGTTGACTTTGACTAGCAATGACCATGGTAGACCAACCTAGGAGCTAACCCTAGTTGAGTTTGGACTTGGTTAGGTTATGCAACCCTAGTTAGACTAGAGTTGACCTATGGTTTGATTATTTGACTCAAGTTAGGATTTAAGTCATAAGCCATGACTTATGGTTCTAACCATTTAATAAAATAACTTAGCCATAGCCTATGTGACTTGGCCCAAAGCCCAAATTAGCAACCCTAACATTTTGTCCAGCCAACCTAGGGACCCACTATTTAATCTCTCCTAATTTCTAGGGCTAGCCTCCTTTCCTTAGGAAATCTATTTCAAGAAGAAAGAGGTGAGCTCCCATCTTTAGAAATTCATAATAAATCCATTTTAGGTCCTTTTTCCCTCAAACTAGTTGCATTAGATCCTAATATCAATATTCTTGCTGTTGGTATTGATTGTTTGCAGGAAGGAAACAATTTGTGAGATTTGGGTGGTTGAGGAAATCATTCCATTTGGAGATTTTTCACCCATTGTTCATCAATAGGTAACTTCCCCATTTCTTCATGAATTTTCATTTTGTCTTCACCAATAGGAAGCCCTAAGGGTCCCCTAAGATTCTGGATAGGATTCGTGTCGGGTGTCTAGGGTTTTGTATCCGTTTTGGACACGTATCTGTGTTCATACACAGGTGTTTGTGTAAATGCCACAGTGGAACTTTTCGTGTTAGTTTCGATTTGTGTTTGAATAGGAATCTTTGTTTTGATGTTGCTTACACATTTTTGGGGGACTGAGGTAGTTTTGGCCTTGTGTCGTGTCGGTTTAGGCACATGGACACATCCGCGCGCGCTTGGGGTTGCACTGTCCTGCTGTACGGGGGCTGCACCGGACACGACACGCGGCTAGCAGACCCGAAACTCGACACACACCACGGGGCACTGACTGACACGCCACGTGTCAAGTTTCAGATGACCACGTGGCGTGTCGAAGGAGAAATCCCCAGTGCATTGGTTTTACACACACACGCACACACGCACAGTCGGCCACTGACACGGGTTTGGACACGGAGCTGGACACTTCGTAGACACGACTCAGGCACTTAGACACCTACCCTGACACCCCACCTAGCTGCTGACACGACCACGAGACACTTGGACACTTGTGTCGTATCCTAGACCTAGGTGCACCTGTGCACGAGACAGTACACTGCTGTCCGTGTCCTGTGTATTGGATTTGGTTAAATTATGTTTGGACACGTTTGTGTCCACTTGGGTGGACACAAACACATTGCTGGACACGAGCCCAAACCCTAGTATAATTACCAACCTTTCTAATTTCATTTTAGTTGTTTGTCTATCATTTTTCCATTACTTTTCAATCTCTGAAACTGTCCATCCCACAGTTTGTTTTCAGATTTCATTTGTGAACTTTGCCATACATTTTGGCTAATTTGAGGGGTGTTTAGCCACATATTTAAACCCTAACATGTTCCCCTATATAAATTCTTCTAGTATGTCAATTTTGGGTGCCTATGGTGGTGTTTGATCTCAATTTGGAGTTACTGTTTTTGTTGACTGTTCTATACGGTTCACAGAAACTGGAACCAAAAACCTGAGATTTCCTATTGAAATCTGACCTACAGGGTATTTAAAGGATTGAGTTAACTGGGAATCTATGGGCAGGGGGTTCTTCCTATGAGTTTAAC
Organism: Iris pallida; assembly: GCA_029216955.1. Taxonomy (NCBI): domain Eukaryota; kingdom Viridiplantae; phylum Streptophyta; class Magnoliopsida; order Asparagales; family Iridaceae; genus Iris; species Iris pallida. Next base: position 4,609,042 of record JANAVB010009798.1, read on the forward strand.
TGAGTTTATTAGATGCTCACTGGATTTCAGGGATTGACCACACCCTAATGTATATTTTGTTTCCTACCCATTTGAACTACCACATTATCCTGTAGTCACACACCTATATGTTTGCCTTCACAGTTTTCACTTTAGCATTTTTGTGGTACTCTATGCACTCCACTGTTTCAGAATTTGCATGTTCACCTTCTTCCACATACCCTCTTCTCTTCACACACTTAATGGCTAAACTAAACTGTGCTATCTCACTCACCCACATGTTTTCCCTCATTGCTCACTTACACACATTCTGAAACTGTCTTCATCTCTCACCTACACACACAGGGACACATATTCACTGTTTTTTTTAATTTCCTGCACACTCATACCACTATACACCCTCACACACACATCTTGCTTCCCTCTCTCTATATACATGCATGTATATATATTATATGTGTATATCCATATAATATAATGTGTATATATATATATATATATATATATATATATATATATATAATGTAGTGTATATGCATATAAGGTAATATGTGTATATGTATAGTTTGTGTATCATGTGGATATCTAATGTAGGTATTTTTTCCAATGAGTTTATAGGTTATGTAGTGTGTATGTGTCTGATGTATATATATGTGGCTTGTGTGTGTGTGCACTATAGATATGTATTATATATATATAGGTGGGTTATGATTAGATTACAAGTATACCTATAGTGTATTGTTAGATATAGTTTAGCATGGTGTATGTGTTAGTTTGGCCTAGGATGAATAGCCTATGGCCTGTATATGAGCCTAGTTTGGCTTGTACAGCTTTATTAGACCTAGAATAGACTTACTAGACTAGTGTAGACTAGTTTGACCTAGTGTGGACTTGTTTGACCTAGTTTGACCATAGTTGACCTAGTTTGACTTATAAGGTTGACCAGAGTTGACCAAGAGTTGACTTTGGCCTGTTTGACCTAGATTTATGTAGAATGCATGGTAGAGCTTCATTTTATCATTTTGGACTTGTTGTGACTTGTGCTGTTCTGAATAGGAGCCAGACACCACTCCTTGGACAGTACTTTTCAGTTGGACACTCAGATACCAGGCGAGTACATTCTCTGATCATTTCATATCCTGTTTAGAATTATTTTCCTGCTTTAAATTACTTTACTTGATACTGTCACGTTGGTCACACGGATTGGTACTATATAGATCTTTTCATGAGATGTTATCCCCCTCGGGAGCATCGGATACAGCATATTTTGTGCGTTTTACGAATCATCACGTATCTCTATGCTTCCCCTGATTCACGAATCGCCTGTGACACATGTACTCTCATGTTCACAGAGCCTCCATGAATCACCTTCACGTATCACTTATTTTATGAGCCATGTGAAGTTTTACGAACCTTAACATAACTTGAACGGATCTTTATGTATTGATTGGGGTTTGGGGAGTAGAAATAGACATGTGAAAATTATCCAAGTAGCTGTAGTCATGAATCACTCTCTTAGCTGTAGTCGTGAACCTCCTATGCCATTCACATGTTTATATTTTACTCTGACTTACTAGTCACTATTAGCTCTCTACTTATAGTAGATATTTCCATTACAGTTTTCTCTCTCTGTTTACATACTGCATTTCTTCAGTATCTATATCTTACTTTACTGTATGATTATATTTTCTAACCTGCTATGAACTGTTGAGATGTACTGTACTCGTTCCTGTCCTGACTGGACTTGTTAAAAATATTACAGAGGACGAAGAGGAGGTCTGAGAGGATACCTTCTTCGGACAGCTCTAGCTGAGGACACCAACCCACTGCCTAGACTAGTTTAGTTAGGCCTTATCTTATTTTCATGTTGTCTTGAGACTGTTTAGCTAGATTTTACTTCTGTTCAGAGATGTTGAGTTGTATATATTCTTTCTTATTCAGTAGCTGAGATATGTACTCTGGATATTTGCTGGGATATTATCTTAGACTTTTCTACCTTCAGTATTTCCTTGAGTTCTATATCATATCGTGTTTTCTTCCTCCTTAGTTGTGATTGAGTTCATTTACTGCTTAGTATTATATTGCTAGATGTATGTTGACCTAGGACATCGTTCTACCGCCGACACTGCGGCGTAGGCTGGGCGTTGTGACGTTCTCGTACCCTCATAGTGGGTGCGGGTCGTGACACGTTTTTAGTGGTGGCCCATGCAGGTCGAGTTTATGTAGTGGTATTCGAACTAGAGTATCACAACAGCCTGCAGTAGGATTAGGATATATATTTGAAGGTACTCAATCACAGTTAGGATTCCTTGAAAGATTTCTGGGACGACCCTTGAGAATCTTATTTAAACTTCAATTTGAATCGTTTCCTTGTTTTGTGCTCCCATTCCTTGATTATTGAATTTGATTTTGTTGGATCGTTGTTGATTTGATTTTCCTATCGAGATGAATTTTTATGACCTGAGTTACGATACTTTCTGATAACATATGTCGACGGGAATACAGGGATGGTAAAACGTCTGCTTGGTTATGGAACCTAGAGTTTATCGCAGCTATATTAGCTGGCGTGGCGGAAACATAGAGACCTGACTTCGGATGTACGTATCTTGGTTATGGGATTTGGAATTTTTCGCAGCTATACTAGTCGACATAGCGAGAATTCCAGACGACATGATTATAGAGGTGCATGCCCCTGTTATGGACTCTATCGTTTATCGCAGTCTTGCTTACTAGCGTGGCGAGGATTCTGAGTATCATGATTTTTGGACAGACGCATATGATTATCAGATTGTATCCTGGAAAGGTTCTTAAATATATCGTCTCTATCTTCATTCCAGTTATTATAAATTGTTCCATCATCAAATAATTTAGGAGTAGAGATCTTCTTAGCTTTATAGAGCTTATGCATATGTAGTTCTTTCTTAGTGTGATGATTTGATGACTTGTGATTAGGCCCTTGTCTTAGGAATGATAGTATAGCCTGGCTTTAAATAGTAATTCTTGTAGCTAGTTCTCCTTTGTTGATATTTACTAGTTTTTTAGCCTTGATGATTGATTTATATTTTATTTCCTTTCTCTTTCTTTCAGTATGGCACCCATGACCCGAGCCCGTCGCCTGAGAGCAGCTGCAGCTACTGAGAGTGTGCCTCCACCTCCTACTGTTCAGGAGGTAGTTATCCCTCTATCCGATCAGGGGGTGGTGGCACCTCCTGCCATTGAGGAAATGGTGGTAGCCTCGCCAGAGAGTCTTCCTTCACCTCCTGTCGTTCAGGAGAGAGCTGCGGATTTGCCTGAGACCGAGAGCCCTTCCCTACCCTCTGCACTCCATACTGTACCACCCGGGGGTTTGCTACTTGATGCAGCCCAGGTATTTGTATTTTTCCAAGAAAGGTTGATGGAGTCACAGAGAGTTCATGAGGAGGCCATAAGGGAGCAAATCCAGAGGGTGCTACGTCTGCGGGACTCTGTGCTTCTAGGAGGAGAGCCTAGCTCCAAGAGGGCGAGGAGCAGTACCCAGTCCCACCCAGAGTTTGAGGAGTACCCATTTATCCAGCCTATATCATCATACCCAGCCCAGTCTCCTGTCCAGCAGAGGCCAGCTGAGCCGGAGCCTATCTGTGCCTACTGTAAGAAGTTTGGACACAAGTGGAACAACTGTAGAAAGTGACTAGGATTGTGCCTAATTTGTGGTTCAGCTGCACACTGGATGCAGCACTGCCCTGCTATACCTGCCCCAACCAGGGCCCTACTTCCAGGAGGGAGTTCTGGTTCTCAGACCTAGCTGGAGGTGAGTTTGACCTAACCTTAGTATTCCTTTTTGAGAATTTTGATGCATCCCTTGCTTGTATGTTTTGATACCTTGTGATTGCCTAGTACTGTAGCATGGTTGGTATAACTAGATGAGACCCCAGACTGATATTGCATGCCATGACCCCATAGGTTACACTTTTCAACTGTATGATTTAAGATAGATTCTGAGACTATGATTGCTGCGGGTTTAACCTAGAAGGCCTGCTACTATCTTAATTTCGAGGACGAAATTTTTATAAGGTGGGTAGGATTGTAATACCCAGTTTTCCAAAAGTGGGTAATTTTGAAATTTTATAATTATAATTATTATTTAATGATATTTATTTCATATTGGGATTTTTAGTGATTTTTAATTATTTTTAAACTATTTAAATTCATGACTTGTGTTTATGGTGTTTTGCTAGTGAACAGTAGAGACTGCCTACCCTAGAGACTAGCCATGTGATTAGGGTATTTAGACATTTTGGGGGTTATTTGATTTTATTATAATTTATTTAAATTTATAGGAATTTTTAGAATTTATTTTGGAATTGTTTGAATGAGGGTTGACTATGTTGACTAGCAATGACCATGGTAGACCAACCTAGGAGCTAACCCTAGTTGAGTTTGGACTTGGTTAGGTTATGCAACCCTAGTTAGACTAGAGTTGACCTATGGTTTGATTATTTGACTCAAGTTAGGATTTAAGTCATAAGCCATGACTTATGGTTCTAACCATTTAATAAAATAACTTAGCCATAGCCTATGTGACTTGGCCCAAAGCCCAAATTAGCAACCCTAACATTTTGTCCAGCCAACCTAGGGATTCCCCCACTATTTAATCTCTCCTAATTTCTAGGGCTAGCCTCCTTTCCTTAGGAAATCTATTTCAAGAAGAAAGAGGTGAGCTCCCATCTTTAGAAATTCATAATAAATCCATTTTAGGTCCTTTTTCCCTCAAACTAGTTGCATTAGATCCTAATATCAATATTCTTGCTGTTGGTATTGATTGTTTGCAGGAAGGAAACAATTTGTGAGATTTGGGTGGTTGAGGAAATCATTCCATTTGGGGATTTTTCATCCATTGTTCATCAATAGGTAACTTCCCCATTTCTCCATGGATTTTTATTTTGTCTTCACCAATAGGAAGCCCTAAGGGTCCCCTAAGATTCTGGATAGGATTCGTGTCGGGTGTCTAGGGTTTTGTGTCCGTTTTGGACACGTATCTGTGTTCATACGCAGGTGTTTGTGTAAATGCCACAGTGGAACTTTTCGTGTTAGTTTTGATTTGTTTTTGAATAGAAATCTTTGTTTTGATGTCGCTTACACGTTTTTGGGGGACTGAGGTAGTTTTGGCCTTGTGTCGTGTCGGTTTGGGAACATGGACACATCCGCGCGCGCTTGGGGCTGCACTGTCCTGCTGTGCGGGGGCTGCACCGGACACGACACGCGGCTAGTGGACCCGAAACTCGACACACACCACGGGGCACTGACTGATACGCCACGTGTCAAGTTTCAGATGACCACGTGGCGTGTCGAGAGAGAAATCCCCAGTGCATTGGTTTTACACACACACGCACACGCGCACAGTCGGCCACTGACACGGGTTTGGACACGGAGCTGGACACTTTGTGGATACGACTCAGGCACTTAGACACCTACCCTGACACCCCACCTAGCTGCTGACACGACCACGAGACACTTGGACACTTGTGTCGTATCCTAGACCTAGGTGCACCTGTACACGAGACAGTACACTGCTGTCTGTGTCCTGTGTATTGGATTTGGTTAAATTATGTTTGGACACGTTTGTGTCCACTTGGGTGGACACAAACACATTGCTGGACACGAGCCCAAACCCTAGTATAATTACCAACCTTTCTAATTTCATTTTAGTTGTTTGTCCATCATTTTTCCATTACTTTTCAATCTCTGAAACTGTCCATCCCACAGTTTGTTTTCAGATTTCATTTGTGAACTTTGCCATACATTTTGGCTAATTTGAGGGGTGTTTAGCCACATATTTAAACCCTAACATGTTCCCCTATATAAATTCTTCTAGTATGTCAATTTTGGGTGCCTATGGTGGTGTTTGATCTCAATTTGGAGTTACTATTTTTGTTGACTGTTCTATTCGGTTCACAGAAACTGGAACCAAAAACTTGAGATTTCCTATTGAAATCTGACCTACAGGGTATTTAAAGGATTGAGTTAACTGGGAATCTATGGGCAGGGGGTTCTTCCTATGAGTTTAACTGAGTTTATTAGATGCTCACTGGATTTCAGGGATTGACCACACCCTAATGTATATTTTGTTTCCTACCCATTTGAACTACCACATTATCCTGTAGTCACACACCTATATGTTTGCCTTCACAGTTTTCACTTTAGCATTTTTGTGGCACTCTATGCACTCCACTGTTTCAGAATTTGCATGTTCACCTTCTTCCACATACCCTCTTCTCTTCACACACTTAATCGCTAAACTAAACTGTGCTATCTCACTCACCCACATGTTTTCCCTCATTGCTCACTTACACACATTCTGAAACTGTCTTCATCTCTCACCTACACACACACAGGGACACATATTCACTATTTTTTTTTAATTTCCTGCACACTCATACCACTGTACACCCTCACACACACACCTTGCTTCCCTCTCTCTATATATACATGCATGTATATATATTATATGTGTATATCCATATAATGTAATGTATATATATATATATAATGTAGTGTATATGCATATAAGGTAATATGTGTATATGTATAGTTTGTGTATCATGTGGATATCTAATGTAGGTATTTTTTTCCAATGAGTTTATAGGTTATGTAGTGTGTATGTCTCATGTATATATATATGGCTTGTGTGTGTGTGCACTATAGATATGTATTATATATATATATAGGTGGGTTATGATTAGATTACAAGTATACCTATAGTGTATTGTTAGATATAGTTTAGCATGGTGTATGTGTTAGTTTGGCCTAGGATGAATAGCCTATGGCCTGTATATGAGCCTAGTTTGGCTTATACAGCTTTATTAGACCTAGAATAGACTTACTAGACTAGTGTAGACTAGTTTGACCTAGTGTGGACTTGTTTGACCTAGTTTGACCATAGTTGACCTAGTTTGACTTATAAGGTTGACCAGAGTTGACCAAGAGTTGACTTTGGCCTGTTTGACCTAGATTCATGTAGAATGCATGGTAGAGCTTCATTTTATCATTTTGGACTTGTTGTGACTTGTGCTGTTCTGAATAGGAGCCAGACACCACTCCTTGGACAGTACTTTTCAGTTGGACACTCAGATACCAGGCGAGTACATTCTCTGATCATTTTATATCCTGTTTAGAATTATTTTCCTGCTTTAAATTACTTTACTTGATACTGTCACGTTGGTCACACGGATTGGTACTATATAGATCTTTTTATGAGATGTTATCCCCTTCGGGAGCATCGGATACAGCATGTTTTGTGCGTTTCACGAATCATCACGTATCTCTATGCTTCCCCTGATTCACGAATCGCTTGTGACACATGTACTCTCATGTTCACAGAGCTTCCATGAATCACCTTCACGTATCACTCATTTTATGAGCCATGTGAAGTTTCACGAACCTTAACATAACTTGAACGGATCTTTGTGTATTGATTGGGGTTGGGGGAGTAGAAATAGACATGTGAATATTATCCAAGTAGCTATAGTCATGAATCACTCTCTTAGCTGTAGTCATGAACCTCCTATGCCATTCACATGTTTATATTTTACTCTGACTCACTAGTCACTATTAGCTCTCTACTTATAGTAGATATTTCCATTATAGTTTTCTCTCTCTATTTACATACTGCATTTCTTCAGTATCTATATCTTACTTTACTGCATGATTATATTTTCTAACCTGCTATGAACTGTTGAGATGTACTGTACTCGCTCCTGTCCTGACTGGACCTGTTGAAAATATTACAGAGGACGAGGAGGAGGCCTGAGAGGATACCTTCTTCGGACAGCTCTAGCTGAGGACACCAACCCACTGCCTAGACTAGTTTAGTTAGGCCTTATCTTATTTTCATGTTGTCTTGAGACTGTTTAGCTAGATTTTACTTCTGTTCAGAGATGTTGAGTTGTATATATTCTTTCTTATTTAGTAGCTGAGATATATACTCTGGATATTTGCTGGGATATTATCTTAGACTTTTCTAACTTCAGTATTTCCTTGAGTTCTATATCATATCGTGTTTTCTTCCTCCTTAGTTGTGATTGAGTTCATTTACTGCTTAGTATTATATTGCTAGATGTATGTTGACCTAGGACAGCGTTCTACCGCCGACACTGCGACGTAGGCTGGGCGTTGTGACGTTCTCGTACCCTCACAGTGGGTGCGGGTCGTGACAGAGAAGTATAGGGGGACCATTACCATCTTTTTCTGAATTAACAACTTGATCACCCATTGAAGTAAAAGAAAATATCATGTTGAATGCTCGAATATTTTTTAAAAAGTATTTACTTCTATCATCATCACAAAAAAAAAACTGTTGAATCAATAATGGTGGATCTTTATAAGGAGCAAGTTGAATTTTGCCTGGCAAGCAACATAGAGTTGCACTTCTATGTTTTTCACCCCTTTCACCATACCACATCATTGTTTCACAATCTTGACAAATTCAAGACGGATCTCCTATGTCAAAATAATCTATAAAATAGTGTATAATTTTGACTTTGTACTACTTTCGATTTGACAAATGAAGAAACGTGTTTAAATAAGTAATAATAAAAAACTATAACTTATTTTACAAATGTAAACAATACCTGCTTGACCATGCCCATCAACATAATGACTTGGATCACTATCAATATCATTTTGAAGGATTGATTATTGAATATTAGCAGTTGTTATTGGATTTGAATGATTAAATGCTGATAGTTTCAGTAATACAACCCAAAAAAATAATAAATCTTATAAATAAATAAATAAATAACAAAAATAAGATTAAATATTAAGATTATTACTGGTATTATCTTCGTCAAACAATCTGCGTGTAACGTCAGTTTCATAGACAACAAAATGTCTTGGTGCTTTGCAATAATTTGTTGTATTGGTTTGATATCGCGAACAACCCACTGCATTTTTAAAAAAGTACTCATAAAAATACATTATACAAAAACTGTCACCAAAATTTTTCCATCATTTTTAACTTACCACTTGTAATTTTGCTCATAATGTTTTTCCATTGGAACCCATTTGAGTAGATGCAAATTGGGCATTGTTCTGAAACAATAAAATTGAATAAATAATTAAAGAATAGCTTGTAACTCCCTAAAATCTTTTTATGAAATTTTGAATTTTTCCTGAATTTTCTATTTTGGAAAAGTATCAATTTTCTTTTCTTAATAAAACTTGGCTTTAGTTAATAAAGCTTATTTTAAATAGCTAAATCTGTTTTGATTAATTTTAATTGATATCAAATTAGACTTAGAATTCTTCATGAATTCTGTTGGGTTGGTTATGATAGGAAATCAAATGAATTAACTAGACCACATGAATTGTCCAATTTGTAGATGTTGTATCATGAAAGCTATTTGTGGTAATTGTTATATTATTTTGACTTTCAAATTCCTACTCAAGTTATTTTTTCTTGTTTCTTCTGTACTACTCTTCAGACCAGAATCATGGGGTATTGTCGTTAGCATTGTGTATTTTGTCATTGCCATATTTTTCAGCATTTTAACTTCTCTGTGATTTGTCCCACCTACAACTTACTGGTTCCTTGCTCTGTTACTATTTTAGTTAGTATTTTTTAAATTCTGATTATTATTATTTAATTAATTATTTTTATTTTCGGAATTATTTTATTATTATCTACCTACCAAGCTTGGACTTGGATCGTGGGCCTATAGATTTTGGCTTTTAAGAGTAATTAATTAGTTAGTCTTAATTAATAGATAGTTACTAGTTAATGGATTAATTAGTGGTTTTTACTAATTAAATTGGTTAGTTAGAAATTGGTTAGTTAGGGTCTTCCACTATAGGCCCTAGATCTATTACAATTTACATTTGGTGCCATCCTTGGCTTGGAGAACACTCCAATTCCCTCACTAAAATATTGGACACACCCAATATTTTATTTATACTAAATTCTTCTCTCTCCTACCACCTACTATCTCTCTTTAGCACTGTCCGTCGACCCCGGCCAACCTCTGCCGTGCTCCGGCCAACTCCAGTGAAGCAATGCCCCTCGCTGTCTCCTTTCTCCTCTCCGTACCGATCTCTCCACTGTCTACATTCCCGGAACCATCTACCACCGCCAACAACCCCATAACCTCCCTACACAACCTCATGCCACCACCAGCTCACTCCACTCCAACCCCAACCACTCACCACTGCTGCCCACATATCCCCAATACCGCCATCACACTCCTGTGACCCGCTCCTCGCCATCACCCACAATTGAATGACGACCCGAGCCACCCCAACTCTGGCGACTCTTCGCCCCCAACCGACTCCGGCCAACCCCAAGGCCATCATCACCCCAATCATTGCCCACGCCACCAACTCAACCACAAACATTCAAAGCACCCCCATCAGAATACTGAAACCACTCACCTGATCTACGGCCCAGACCTCGACGACTAACGTTGTCTGCGTCGAGCTGCGCGCCACCTCAATCCTCGTGTATGCCGCCGGGCTGCTCAAATCAAGCGACTGCGCCTTCATCCCCGATGTAACGCCCCAGTTCCAAAATACATAGGACTAAGTACGTAGATATACCAGCTGCATACATACGAAGTATACTCTAATATATGGAATCCTCATAAGTATACATAAGTTGTAAAATGTAGTAACCATGACACTAATCTCATCCACACATAAAAAGAAGAAAGATTTTATAAATCAACTTATGAATTGTCATTTACACAAGTTGTTGGGCGGAGACAAATCCACTACCAACTATTTTTAAAAAAAATACATAAACTGTTAGGGTTATATACTAAAAGCATCACTTTTGTAGTAACCTTATTTCCTTAAATTTTGAATGAGAATCATATGGGCAAATGTTTGCATATTGTATTTGTTGCAAATGTTAATGCAAATGTCTGATATTCTATATTGTAGATAATATGGTGTGTGGTGTCACATAGAAGATCATATTATCAGTTCCCTATGGAGTATATAAATAGTTCACAACCTAGATAGACTTGGACAATCTATTGGAAAGGTTGTAGTGTAATCTGGTATTAGTCTATCTTGACTATAGGTTTACACTAGTCTATCTTGACTATTATGGATGCTTGTGCTCTTAATCTGGATATAATAACAGACATGTCTATGCAGTGTGCATTACTTTGACTCATGAAAGACTGAGATTCATTATGGATCAACAACCTCTATAAATTAGATAATAACATTGTATGTATGATGGGCTGTTGATTATAAATGAAATCTATGTCCTGATACATCGGGTTGATGATGTCCCCTTAAGGAGCTCATAAGGATTGTCATGTAAACCCTGTAGGTGGATTATATTCGACATGGTAAATAAAGTTGAGCGGTACTACTTAAGGATAAAAGATGTCGAATCAATATAGTTGTCAGTAACTTAATTTGATCGACGGACATACGATATCTTAACATGGGGAGCCAAACGAGCATATAATAAAAGGAGCCCACAAACATAATTTGGGATTAGGGAGGTAGTGCAATAATAGCTCATTAGTGGACCGAGCTATTGTTAATGGGCCTGGATTGTGTGTTCGGGCTGAACACGGGATATCCAGATCCGTTAGGAGACCTAACCCTAATTTTTCCTTATGGTTCCTGTCGTAGCCTGTATATATCCTCTATTCTCTTGCCGCCAAATTACTGATAAAAAATCTGAAGCATTCTCTAAATTCGTGATTCACGTAAGGAGAGAAAGAGAGGGCTGCCAAAGAGAAGAAAAGGTTGGGAGATCATCGCCCACACGACGTCCAACTCGAGGAAGGAATACGTGCAAAAGGTCTTGGGGTCGTCCGCTCGAGATTGCCAGGATTACTTGTCTTTTTTCCACCACAGGTATAATTAGTGAACCCTAGTTTTCGCCTATGAAGGGTTAGAACACGTATTAAATCTGTTTAACTTTTTATCGATTAATATGCACACTAAAGTAAGGATCCTGGGAATCCCCAGTTCCATCATAAACAATAACAGATTTTGTTGAACGATGCAAATGACAATCCAAGAGCAATCATCTTGAAGGAAGAGGGTAAATCATGGCCTTGGCTAGAGCACCTTCGGGAAGTCATAAACACACACCTGGAAGTTCACCAGGTCCTCAGAGGAACGTAACAAGATACATAAAGAACAAGCCATATAAACTGAATATAAAATATGCCATAAAGTCACAAAGTAAATGTAAAGTGTCCCAACCGTAACACGGCCCAATATTCCATCATCGAAACAGTAGACTACCCCTACAACCAAACAAGGACAAGGGGTAGCACACTATTCCGCGATGTGACATTGTCCCATGCCATGACTAGAACGGAGTATGACATGACATTGACTAAGGTCTCCTAACCATTCTAGAATGCAATTTAGAAGACAACTCAATGTATGGGCAGGTAAAGACTGACTTCCTAGTTCTATCAATTGGTATCAGAGCCACTTTGGATCTGCGTATTGATTGACACATCCATGTTGTCTAATAAAACCTGCGCTGTATAATAGTCGGTAGATGTAGATCTTTTCTAACTCGGTTTTACAGGCATCTTAGATCCAACTATTATGGTCCAATGCATGTTTTTTATTATTTTGTTTAAACCATGGACATGTCGTGGATGTTGTTGTTGCTGTGGATGTAATTAAAATCACGAGGGTTGATCGTGCTTATTATTTGAATTTTTCAATCTAGATTATGTGTGAACTCTTTCGGGAGGCATAGGATTGATGTAATTTTAATTATTTTTGATCAATCGTGATGGCGGTGGTGGCTGTTTCTGACGCCGGACGAGATGCCAGTTTTAAGCAGTCCAGAGACAGACATATGATTTTCGATAAAGGAATTGACAGTCAAAACCTTTTTAAAAAAATTGGGGCACTGCCCTGAACCCCGCGACCTAACCGGGCAGGTCGAACCCCTAATAGATCTGCGCAACGCCAGATTTTGAATTTGGATAGTTGAGGACGGAGCAAGAAAGATGACCATAATAGTTGGATATTTTTCTCTTATTTATTGTCATTTTGCTTTTTCTGATTATGCATGTTTATTATTGTGTGGATGTTTTTTTGAAAAACTAGGCCTACACTAATAATGGACAACATGGACATAATATCAACTAGTAGAAAAACTCTCATTGTTAAATAACTAAATGGGAGAGGATATTTATTTAGTATAAATCCTATGGTCTCCATTACTGTTTTGTAGGTGATGTAATTATACTTGCGCGTTGGCTTTAGTACCTTCCTCCATATCGGATGAGTATAATTATGGATCACCAGTACAAACTTCCTTAGGGATAATTGTAGAAAATTACCTAGTATGTGTTCACTTCTCCATCTGAAGGAACTCATTACAAGGTAATGGACTTAGTATTAAGTAATGGTATACACTTAGATACAAATAATGGTATCCTCCCTATCGGAGTTGCTGCTATTATTTGTATGACCAGAGCAAGACCAACATATTAATTTTATTTGTCATAAAGTTATGTTGACATGATAGTAAAATTAATAAGAAAAACCTACTTGAACAAAGTTGAATTTGTATACGTCCACACTATCGTAGCATGCTAAATTCATGGTGTTCAAGGTGTTGGTGAATTTCTTATTATTGTTTTGAAGGAATCAATATTTAATTAATTCAAAAAGTTTTTTTTGCCCTATATAATTTTATTTATGTGATTCTCAGGATTTTAAAAATTGGTTCTTTCAGTCTACTTATGGTGATTCTTAAAGAAAATAAACTTACTGGACCTAATTATATTGACTGGAAACATAATTTGGACATTGTTCTGACTGCTGAGGAGTACAAATATGTACTTGTTGAGGAATGCCCACCTAAGTCTGATGCTAACTCTAATGAAGAGGTCAAAGAGACCTATAAGAAGTAGAAAAAGGCAGATAAGATGGCGCGGTGTTACATTCTGGCATCTATGTCAAATGTACTGCAACATCAGCATCAGGCCATGGCCACAGCTTATGACATGATGTATAACCTCAAGGAACTCTTCGGACATTAGAGTAGAGCAGCTAGGAAGTTTGCTATAAAATGTTTGATGAACACAAAAATGGCTGAGGGTACACTAGTAAGGGATCATGTTTTCAAGATGATGGGTCATCTGAATGAGATGGAGATCCTTGGAGCTGATATCGATGGAGAATCCCAGGTCGATATCATTCTTGGGACTCTGCCTAAAAGTTTTGACAATTTCTGTCTTAATTACAACATAAACAAAAGGTTGTATAGTTTGGCAGAACTTGCAAAAGAGCTACAGGATGCCGAATCTCTCTTTAGACAGAGTGGTCATGTTTTTGTTTCTGAAAAGGCTTCTACTTCTAAGCCAAAAGGCGGTAAGAAAAAGAATAACATTCAGAAACAGACAAACTCAGCAAAGAAGGGCATGGGACCTCAAGGCGCAGTGAAAAAGCCGAAAGGCAAATGTTTCAAGTGCAAAGGGTCAGGACATTGGAAGACTGATTGTCCACTTCTCAAACAAGGGAACAAAGAAGGTATATCTTATTTACTAGTAGTTAAAACATGTTTAGCGGTGTTATTTACCGACACCTGGTGTGTAGATACAGGAGCTACTAATCATGTCTGTAATATATTGCAGGGGTTCCAGGAAACTAGACGGCTCAGAGATGGAGAGATATGTTTATTCATGGGTGATGCAACAAAAGTAGCGGTCGTTGCATTAGGAGATGTTACTTTACTTTTGGTAGAAATAAGTCTTTGACATTGAAAGATTGTCTTTATGCACCTTCACTTAGAAGGAATTTAGTTTCAGTTTCTATGTTAGTTAAGGATGGATATTCAGTTTATTTTAATGACAATATTGTTAATAGAAAGAATAAAAATTTTATCTGTTCTGGTGAATTGGTAGATAATCTATATGTCATTAATCCTATTTCACCCACAATACAACTTATGGAAATGAATAATATGTCATCTAACTTAAATAAGAGAAAAGAATCTTCTTGTATGAACCAAACATATCTTTGGCACTTGCGATTGGGGCATATTAACCTAAGATGGATTCAAAGACTGGTTGAAGATGGACCTTTGAGTTCATTGGAAGTGGAGGCACTACCAGTCTGTGAATCCTACTTGGAAGGTAAAATGACCAAAAGGCCTTTTACGGCAAAGGGGTATAGGGCCAAAGATGTGTTGGAATTGGTTTATTCTGATTTGTGTGGACCCATGACTATCCAAGCTAGAGGTAGCTTTGAATATTTTGTCATATTTATTGACGATTATTCAAGGTATGGATACATTTATTTGATGCGCCGTAAGTCTGAGTGCTTTGAAAAATTCAAAGAGTACAAGGCTGAAACGGAGAAACGTCATGGAAAATGTATCAAGTTATTACGATCAGATCGTGGTGGCGAGTACCTCTTTGGAGAGTTTAGGGATTATTTATCAGAGGCTGGGATTGCATCCCAATTGACTGCACCTAGAATGCCCCAGCAGAATGGTGTAGCCGAAAGAAGGAATAGAACTCTTATGGAGATGATTAGATCAATGATGAGTTATTCGGATTTACCAGATTCGTTTTGGAGATATGCCTTAGAGACTGTAGCTTATATTTTGAACTTGGTTCCTTCTAAGTCAGTATCTCTTACTCCCACAGAGCTGTGGATTGGGCGTAAGCGTAGTCTGAAACATGTTCGTATTTGGGGTAGTCCAGCACATGTGCTGAATAGAAAAACAGATAAGTTAGAATCTCGTACAGAAGTACGCATGTTTGTAGGCTATCCAAGAGGAAAGAAAGAAGGTTTATTTTATAGTTCTAAGGATCAGAAGGTCATTGTTAGCACCAATGCCCGATTCTTAGAGGAAGACTATGTGATGAACCATAAATCCACAAGTAGAGTTGTTCTAGAAGAACTGAGAGGTGAGACACCAAGTACTTCAGTACCAACAGTACAAGAGGATGAACCACAAATAAGTGCACAACGTGTCACAAATGTTACACCATAACCGATAGTACCTCGTCGTAGTGGGAGGGTTGTGATACAACCTGATAGATATATGTTCTTGGGATATTCGTCAGACTTCGGCCCTGAGGAAGACTATGTGATGAACCATAAACCCACAAGTAGAGTTGTTCTAGAAGAACTGAGAGGTGAGACACAAGTACTTCAGTACCAACAGTACAAGAGGATGAACCACAAATAAGTGCACAACGTGTCACAAATGTTACACCATAACCGATAGTGCCTCATCGTAGTGGGAGGGTTGTGATACAACCTGATAGATATATGTTCTTGGGATATTCGTCAGACTTCGTCCCTGAGGAACAAGATTATGATCCATGTACCTACAATGAAGCACTCCAAGATAAAAATACAGAGTCTTGGCAAAAAGCAATGATATCTGAAATAGAATCTATAGATTCTAATCAAGTCTGGAAGCTTGTAGAACCACCCGTTGGTGTAAAAGCCATTGGATGTAAGTGGGTCTATAAGAGAAAAAGAGGATCAGACAGTAAGGTTGAAACCTTTAAAGCTCGGCTTGTAGAAAAAGGTTTTACTCAAAGAGTGGGTATCGATTATGAGGAAACCTTTTCTCCAGTAGCCATGCTTAAGTCTATCCGGATTTTTTTTTCTATTACAGCTCATCTCGATTATGAGATTTGGCAAATGAATGTCAAGACAGATTTCCTTAATGTAAATCTTGAGGAAGACATCTATGTGAAGCAACCAGATGGGTTCGTTGAAAAGGGCCAAGATTATCTTGTTTGTAAGCTCAAGAAGTCTATTTATGGACTTAAGCAAGCTTCCAGATCTTGGAACATATATTTTGATCAGGTGATAAAATCCTATGGATTTGATAAATGTCAGGATGAATCATGTGTATACAGAAAGTATGACGGAAACGTGGTGGTGTTCCTAGTACTTTATGTGGATGACATCTTACTCATTGGAAATAATATGAAAGAGTTATATGATGTAAGGGTATGGTTATCCAAACAGTTTGATATGAAAGACTTGGGAGAAGTAGGTTACATCCTTGGGATCAAAGTTCTACGAGATCACAAGAAAAGGATGTTGGGCTTATCCCAAGTTTCCTATATCGATACTGTACTAACTCGTTTTAGTATACAAAATTCTAAGAAAGGTTTCTTACCTTTTAGACATGGAATTGCTCTATCAAAGGAGCAGTGTCCGAGGACACCTAAAGAGATAGAGAACATGAAGGCAGTTCCTTATGCTTCAGTACTAGGAAGCTTAATGTATACAATTAATGCTATGTACGAGACCAGACATCTGTTTTGCCGTAGGCATGGTCAGCAGATATCAGTCTAACCCAGATAAGAGCATTGGACTCCCGTAAAGCATATTTTGAAGTACCTGAAAAGGACTAAAGAGTATATGCTAGTTTACCAGACAGATAGTTTAGTTCCCTTGGGGTATACAGACTCAGATTTTTAGTCAGATTGGGATTCCAGGAAATCTACCTCAGGTTATGTGTTTACTTTGGGAGGTGGAGCCATTGTGTGGAGGAGTATTAAGCAAAAATGTATTGCTGATTCTACCATAGAAGCCGAGTATGTGGCAGCCTCTGAGGCAGCCAAAGAAACGGTTTGGCTCAGAAACTTTCTGTTGGACTTGGATGTGGTACCTAGTTTACCTAAGTCTATTATACTTTATTGTGATAATAGTGGTGCAGTTGCAAACTCGAAGGAACTACGAGCCCATAAGACAGGTAAACACATTGAGCGCAAGTACCACATGATACGAGATTTCGTAAAGAAAGGAAAAGTTATTGTGATCAAGATAGCATCAGCCGACAACCTAGCTGATCCCTTTACAAAGAGCTTACCCGTTAAGGCTTTTGATAGTCATGTTGAGGGAATGGGAGTCAGATGTGTAGCAGCATGGCTTTAAGTATAAGTGGAAGATTTGTAACAGTATACTGAAAAGCAATGCTTTAAGTATAAGTGGAAGATTGTTAGGGTTATATACTAAAAGCATCACTTTTGTAGTAACCTTATTTTCTTAAATTTTGAATGAGAATCATATAGGCAAATGTTTGCATATTGTATTTGTTACAAGTGTTAATGCAAATGTCTGATATTCTATATTGTAGATAATATGGTGTGTGTGGTGTTACACAGAAGATCATATTATCAGTTCCCTATGAAGTATATAAATAGTTCACAACCTAGATGGACTTGGACAATCTATTGGAAAGGTTGTAGTGTAATATGGTATTAGTCTATCTTGACTATAGGTTTACACTAGTACACTTTGTGTGTATTGAACAGGACCACTTGAGGCTGTTCTCTTTGTACTGACTACATAAGAGAATAAATACCTCTGTTATTATGGATGCTTGTGCTCTTAATCCGGATATAATAACAGACATGTATATGCAGTGTGCATTACTTTGACTCATAAAAGAGTAAGATTTATTATGGATCAACAACCGCTATGAATTGGGTAACAACATTGTATGTATGATGGGCTGTTGATTATAAATGTAATCCATGTCCCGATACATCGGGTTGATGATATCCCCTTAAGGAGCTTATAAGGATTGTCATGTAAACCCTGTAGGTGGATTATATCCGACATGATAAATAAAATTGAGCGGTACTACTTAAGGATAAAAGATGTCGAATCAATATAGCTGTCAGTAACTTAATTTGATCGACGGACATACGATATCTTAACATGGGGAGCCAAATGAGCATATAATAAAAGGAGCCCACAAACATAATTTGGGATTATGGAGGTAGTGCAAAAATAGCTCATTAGTGGACCGAGCTATTGTTAATGGGCCTGGATTGTGTGTTCGGGCTGAACACGGGATATCCAGATCCGTTAGGAGGCCTAACCCAAATTTTTTCTCATGGTCCCTGTCGTAGCCTGTATATATCCTCTATTCTCTTGCTGCCAAATTACTGATCAGAAATCTGAAGCTTTCTTTAAATTCGTGATTCACGTAAGGAGAGAAAGAGAGGGCTGCCAAGGAGAAGAAAAGGTTGGGAGATCGTCGCCCATACGATGTCCAACTCGAGGAAGGAATACGTACAAAAGATCTTGGGGTCGTCCGCTCGAGATTGCCAGGAATTATTTATCTTCTTTTCGCCGCAGGTATAATTCGTGAACCCAAGTTTTCGCCTATGAAGCGTTAGAACACGTATTAAATCTGTTTAACTTTCTATCGATCATTACGCACACCAAAGTAAGGGCCCTGGGAATCCCCAGTTCCATCATAAATAATAACAGATTTTGTTGAGGGATGCAAATGACAATCCAAGAGCATTCATCTTGAAGGAAGAGGGTAAATCATGGCCTTGGCTAGAGCACCTGCGGGAAGTCACAAACATACACCTGGAGGTTTACCAGGTCCTCAAAGGGACGTAACAAGATACATGAAGAACAAGCCATATAAATTGAATATAAAATATGCCATAAAGTCACAAAATAAAAGTAAAGTGTCCCAACCGTAACACGGCCTAATATTCTATCATCAAAACAGTCGGCTACCTCCACAACCAAACAAGGACAAGGGGTAGCACACTATTATGTGATGTGATATTGTCCCATGCCATGACTAGAACGGAGTATGACATGACATTGACTAAGGTCTCCTAACCATTCTAGAATGCAATTTAGAAGACAACTCAATGTATGGGCAGGTAAAGACTGACTCCTCCATGACTAGCTCAAAATTCACAAAACACACATGTCAAGTACCAATACTCTCAGCCGGCATAACTCGAGGCTAGCGGCCCACGTGACCCATCAGTCCACATAGCTCGAGGCTAGTGACCACCGTGACACGACTATCGTAGTACGCAGTTACTACGGCTTTTGGGGATTTGGGTAGCCCATACATCTAACTGTCTTCTCCCTTCCAAATGTCACTGATAGAAGGTAGTCCGCTAAGACTAGGTCCATATGCATATTGAAAGACAAGAAGGAAGGTATAACTAGCAATTGCATTATAGTAACTGAAAGCAGGGTAAGCAAATCATAAATAAGGACGCAACTGGAAGAACGAAAAAATAAAAAGGCAATAGATATGCAATACGAAATAATAAATATGCAACTAATTATAAGCAGAAAATATGGCAAGGTATCTTGCCTGAGGTTGTGTGCAAAATGAATGTATCCAATAGTGTCAACCCCTTGACCAAATTTTTCGAATTTGGTGAAATTGAAATTCATTTTTATTTGTCTCTTATTTTTTTTGTCATTGTCTTACATATATAAATTGATATGATTTATGGATTTATTACATTTTATATGATGAGAGGACCCACAGGGAAATATCATAAAGGGCAGGGACCTATATGAAATTGGCTTAATTCAAATTCTTTTTTAAACCGAACTCCTAAACCTGCTGTTTGAATTCAGTTTAAATTCAAACTAAACACATGATCAAATCTCTTTCTCCTTATCCCCTCAGAGATTTGATCGATCAATCAGTGCTTATATATGAGAGATGGAAGTCGTTCCCCATCCTTCCCCGCAAACCCTAACCTTCCTGCACCCGGAGTCCTAGAAGGCTGTTGCACAAGCTAGAGAGTTAGCATTGGTAGCTTCCAAAATTCTCAGCAGGTAATTATTCATCCTTCAATCATTGCAAAGTTCTTGATTATTTCGCTTCTATATACATGGTAGCGTAGGTGTTTGGGTAAATTCTTGAGAGGAAAGCACTGTCACGTTAGAGTATTGGGATAACACAAGGGTTATGTTGTATCTGTGTAAGAGAAGTATTGTGTTAACCAAGGTAGCAGTGGTATGGCTGATTTATTTCAGATATGTATGCAGTGGTAGTAGAATTGGTAAGTGTACCAATAGGTTTGGGAAGTTTCATGTCACAGCAGCTAGAGCCATGTGTGTAGCACACCAAAGCCTGACCATGGGTCCAGTAATATGTATAATCCTTTGTATACCTGTAGCCAAGGGAGAGTATATAGGAGCCAAGTGTAGGATTGGAGTATAGGGATTCCTGGGAACCTGAGCATTGGATAAAACCAACTATAAATTTCACGGCCTGAGTACTCTAAAAGATTGTTTGTCTAGTACATGTATAAGAGATTTGTCAATATAAACTGATGGTCTTTAAGAGATTTAGCATAGATATGAACAAATTATACTTTGTGGCATATGAACTGGACAAATGATTTGTTATGCAAACAATGACATTTCGAACCAGTCTTTGGGGGTTCAGATTTTGTGTTGAAATTTAACTCTGATTTGTTCTTTTTGACATTTTTCTTGAACAGAATATTAGAATATTTTCCTTTTTACATATAACTGCGAGGGGAAAATCTAAGCCTGAACTGAAGCAAGGGGGTGCATTATGGCATATATCTTCACCCTTGGAGAGAATCTCTTTTACAGTCTTGTCTTACTGGGCTTAGTATTGGTTGCTCCTGTTTGCATATAGAGCAGGTGGCTAAGCATGGCCAATGATGGTTTACTGATACCAGACTAGGCTATGCCTGGTACTTAGATTGATATGTGCGTGTTTGCCTGAGACAGGACAGAGCATACCAGTGTTTAGTTGTCACAGTGTATCAGATTTGGCAATTCCTGGTACCAAAAGGAAGGTTGGACTACTGCAGGCTGGGACCTACTCCTATAGGCCTGGTAATACAGTACAGACTAAAACACTTTAGTCATTGCCATGAAACCCCGGGAACAAAGGGTGCTATGGAGTATCACTCCATTTCCATATTAGGTTCAGTCCATATTTGAATACATTGGAGATTAGGATGTCATGTTGTTCCTTCATTGATATTAGATGCTTCAGAGTCACCTTATAGATTCAGTTGATATTGTGTCTCATATATAGGCAGGATCCTGAGAACAAATTGGTCAGGGCACACACATACATTAATTTTACATTGGTATTCGAGTATAAATTCCTGGCCTTCTAATTGTGTTAATAGAGGACCACAGTGAACATACCATTACCTCTTGGCAACCATTTATAAGTTTTTCCATATAAACACTACAGGCAAGACCAATCCTTTGTCTCTAACCTGTGAACCCCCCCACACTCGAGATACCTGCATCTAGTTGAGTCTTATTCTAATGTATGAACCTGTAGCCAAGGGTACATGCTATGGTCCCCAGTTCCAGAAAACAAGTGTATCCAGTGTCAGGTATTACTGACAGGAAGTATCAGATTTCTCTATACTTGTATCATTTTGTTTAATGGGTAGAAGAGGTCCCAGGACATTGAGGGTGCATTAAGAGTCAGTTCCAGGAAACAGGGCATTCACCAGTACCTGGGTACAGGGAAACCTATACCACCAGTGTCAGTAATGTTGTACTGATACAATAGTGGGCTTTGTACTAGCTACCGGCAGCCCAGTTCGAAAACAGTATGATGATGCAGGAGTATTGAATGGCAGGACCCTGTACATTCTCACTTGAAAGATTCAAGTCCATATGCACTGTATCTCCTTTCCCCACTACATATTGCTCTGTCTTCCTGTAACAGGTCCTACATTATGTGTCCTGCATATATGCAGTTAGACTTGGGCTGTTGTGTATGTATGATTAATAGGTTAGCATTTCAAAAAAAAACCACCAAACCCTTATCATGCATTCACTACCTGCCTGCAAGATGTTACATAGCCTGTTTTCCCTAATAACCAACTTGACATATGGCTTTGTCCTGCATACTAGCAGGTTCAGTTATATGCAAACTTTGAAGTGTCTTCCGTCCAACTCATAGAAAGTAGAGGGTGTTCAGGAATAGGTTTTATACCAGATGAGATATTGAGTGTTTCTTTAAAGTATCAGGCTCCTAAGGGATACCCTTAAACTAGTGTATACCTAGAGGGATAAAGAAAATCTAGGCTGGTTAGTACTCGAGACAGATTATGAGTAGAGGTCACCATTACTAGCAACTTAGGGCCATTAGAAGTATAGGAGTAATTAGCAATAATTAAAGATAGTTTTCTTTTGGATAAATTCATGTGTTGATTCGAACTAATTCACAAATATAGGTTCCTTGGATTTTGACTCAGCAAATTGAACCGTGCCAGCAGCTCAGGACCTAAGGCAAGTATACATTGCCTTTCTACACAGCTTTATTTACATGCACTGTCTTTACTATTATCCAGTTTTTCTCATATTGTTGCCATGTATCTTTTATATCTTGTTTATATACTTGTATCATTGCTATGTAGACCATGTTCACAGTTAGCTTTGTATCTTATTGGACGTATTCAGCTGAGCCTTGATCGAGTCGTGTCGTGAGTCGTGAACTGTACTGCTTTTACCTTCGTGTCTTGAATCCTTGAAGCTAACCTGCGAGTCGACACTAGGGCGAGGGTTAGTAGTTATCGGTCCACACCTGCGAGTCCACACTAGGGACGAGGGTTAGTAGTATATGGTTCACACCTACGAGTCCACATTAGGGGCGAGGGTGATGCTAGCCTGCGAGTCCACACTAGGGGCGAGGGCTAGTAGTCTGATGCTATCCTGCGAGTCTACACTAGGGGCGAGGGTTAGTAGTTCAAACCTGTGAGTCCACACTAGGGACGAGGGTTTGAGTATTCGTTTCAGTTATCCGTTGACATCTTGACATGAGTTCTCTAGTCCATGTTCAGCAGTTCATTTTCGTGTAGACAGTGTATAGATTCGTACTTTATTCATTGCTCAGTTTTACTTGTTTATTCTGTATTTTCTCCATGCATAATAAACTGTTAGAAAGGCTCGTTTTTATGTATCTTGCTAGTCCTCTGAGGACCTGATGATCTCTTCAGGTTAGCCGACTTTGAACCAGGAGCAGACGGGAGGGTTTGAGTTAGCTTCAGGTAGCGGTGCTTTGCAGTTGAGGTGGTCTAGATTAGCTATTTTATCCAGTTAGTTACTTCATGTATTACTCTATTTCTTCCGTCTATTGGTAGTGGATTTGTGTCCGCCGGATGTGACATTGATATTCAGTGATTCATTATTATTCAGTTTCATGTCTTTTTATTGATCTTGACTGTGACTCAATTATTTCTGTGGATGAGATGTAGTTACCATGTGTTTCTAGATTGCCGTGACTTGTATTTAGACAGCGTACTACCATCGATACTGCGGCGTAGGATGGGCTTCGACACGCTTCGTATCCGAAAAGCGGGTGCGGGTCGTGACAAGTTTTTTTGGTGGCCCATACAGGTCAACGTTAATCACTTCGATTACGTCACTGTACCGTCGTGAGCCTGCGAATAGGATTAGACACTTAGAATCTCATCCACATGTCTTGACTCCTTATTAATCCTTAATCCTTGATTTCATTGAATCCTTGATTTGCATCCTGTTTAAAAATCTATTCAACGGCTAAAGTATTTTCTTTGTTTCAGCATAAATGGACTCTCAAGACAGGAACAATGCTACACTAAACACCCCACCGGCTACAGGAGGCTTTTTCACGTACATGACTCCACCGGCACAAGAAGGCCAACTCACTCATATGGGCAATCAACCGCAACTCTCGAGATTCTGCAGAGGCGATATTCCACCACCTCCATAGTTTCCTCCGCAGACTCCATCACCAGCACCCGGTCTGCCACTAGCATCTGTTCCACCACCAGCACAAGTCCCGCATCTAGCACGTGTTCCACATCCAGTACCAGCCATGCACCCCGCACCAGTGATGTATCCTGCTTTTCCCATGCACCCACCGTCGACGATGTATCCAGCCTCGACGATGTATCCAGCACATGTTCTGCCTCCGCCACCAGCCTTGGACAATGTCACACTCCTCGGGATCATCCAGCAGCAGGCCAACATGTTTTGCGACACTTTGAGAGAGGTTCTTCAGGTTCGAGATGCTCCACGACAGCGTCCGGAGAATCCCAAGCACTTTATAGACTTTAGGCTCATGCCGTTCCACGGGACAGAGGGGATCGTCTACGCTGATGAATGGCTAAAAAACATAGAGAGGTATCTGAAGATGGCCCGAATCCCAGAAGATCTGAAGATCGAGACGGTCAGTGGATAGCTTTTCGACATCGTACGGACGTGGTACTAAGGCGAACCCCGATTTTCTGCTCCAGACGTAACTTGGGGGAGTTCAAGCGACTGTTCAAGAGGAAATTTTATCCATACGTAGCACGAGAAGCGTTGGTGAGTCAGTTCGAGCACTTAGAGCAGGGCAACCACACTGTCGACGAGTACACATCGGAGTTTTCTCGCCTCAGCCGCTTCGCGGAGAACTTGGTCAGCACCCCTGAAGACAAGGCACGACGATTCAGAAAAGGACTATCTCACGAGATTCGTCTAGCCATCGCCACCAGTCGAGCCGCCACTTACGAGAAGATTCTAGAGGTCGCCCAAGCTGTAGAAGAGGAGCTGAGTCACAAGCCAAAGAGGAATCGAGACGCACTTGGAGGAGGCAGCGACCAATCAGCACCGACAAAACGTCCCAACCTTTCAGGGAAGACACCAGCACAGCAACATCAGCAGCAACCATAAGCAGCCCCACGCCAAGTCCAAGACATTCCCATCTGCCAGTATTGCTCGAAGAAAGGCCACACTCAAGAAAATTGTCGCATCAGATTAGGGTTGTGTTGGACTTGTGGATCTAACCAACACTTGTCTCGCAATTGTCCGAAGAAGAACGCAAGTGCCCTACCACTACCAACCGCAGGAGGAGGACGAGCCTTTGCCATGATCACGGAAGATGCGGCGACACCACACAGAACGAATGGCGGAAATTTTTAGTAGATTATAGTAGTAGCATTATTGAGGAGTATTATGTTTGGTTTTGACTTGCAAAGATTCACAACAATTCTATAGCAAACTGTTAAAATTATTCTTTCTAGTAGATTGCAGCTTCATTAAATTTCGAGGACGAAATTTGTTTAAGGGGGGTAGAGTTGTCAACCCCTTGACCAAATTTTTCGAATTTGGTGAAATTGAAATTCATTTTTATTTGTCTCTTATTTTTTTGTCATTGTCTTACATATATAAATTGATATGATTTATGGATTTATTACATTTTATATGATGAGAGGACCCACAGGAAAATATCATAAAGGGCAGGGACCTATATGAAATTGGCTTAATTCAAATTCTTTTTTAAACCGAACTCCTAAACCTGCTGTTTGAATTCAGTTTAAATTCAAACTAAACACAGGATCAAATCTCTTTCTCCTTATCCCCTCAGAGATTTGATCGATCAATCAGTGCTTATATATGAGAGATGGAAGTCGTTCCCCATCCTTCCCCGTAAACCCTAACCTTCCTGCACCCGGAGTCCTAGAAGGCTGCTGCGCAAGCTAGAGAGTTAGCATTGTTTGCTTTCAAAATTCTCAGCAGGTAATTATTCATCCTTCAATCATTGCAAAGTTCTTGATTATTTCGCTTCTATATACATGGTAGCGTACGTGTTTGGGTAAATTCTTGAGAGGAAAGCACTGTCAGGTTAGAGTATTGGGATAGCACAAGGGTTATATTGTATCTGTGTAAGAGAAATGTTGTGTTAACCAAGGTAGCAGAGGTATGGCTGATTTATTTCATATATGTATGCAGTGGTCGTAGAATTGGTAAGTGTACCAATAAGTTTGGGAAGTTTCATGTCACAGCAGCTAGAGCCATGTGTGTAGCACACCAAAGCCTGACCATGTGTCCAGTAATATGTATAATCCTTTGTATACCTGTAGCCAAGGGAGAGTATATAGGAGCCAAGTATAAGATTGGAGTATAGGGATTCCTGGGAACCTGAGCATTGGATGAAACCAACTATAAATTTCATGGCCTGAGTACTCTAAAAGATTGTTTGTCTAGTACATGTATAAGAGATTTGTCAATATAAACTGATGTTCTTTTAGAGATTTAGCATAGATATGAACAAATTATACTTTGTGGCATATGAACTGGACAAATGATTTGTTATGAAAACAATGACATTTCGAACCAGTCTTTGGGGGTTCAGATTTTGTGTTGAAATTTAACTTTGATTTGTTCTTTTTGACATTTTTCTTGAACAGAATATTAGGATATTTTCCTGTTTACATATAACTGCGATGGGAAAATCTAAGCCTGAACTGAAGCAAGGGGGTGCATTATGGCATATGTCTTCACCCTTGGAGAGAATCTCTTTTACAGTTTTGTCTTACTGGGCTTAGTATTGGTTGCTCCTGTTTGCATATAGAGCAGGTGGCTAAGCATGGCCAATGATGGTTTACTGATACCAGACTAGGCTATGCCTTGTACTTAGATTGATATGTGCGTGTTTGCCTGAGACAGGACAGAGCATACCAGTGTTTAGTTGTCACAGTGTATCAGATTTAGCAATTCCGGGTACCAACAGGAAGGTTGGACTACTGCAGGCTGGGACCTACTCCTATAGGCCTGGTAATACAGTACAGACTAAAACACTTTAGTCATTGCCATGAAACCCCGGGAACAAAGGGTGCTATGGAGTATCACCCCATTTCCATATTAGGTTCAGTCCATATTTGAATACATTGGTGATTAGGATGTCATGTTGTTCCTTCATTGGTATTAGATGCTTCAGAGTCACCTTATAGATTCAGTTGATATTGTGTCTCATATATAGGCAGGATCCTGAGAACAAATTGGTCAGGGCACACACATACATTAATTTTACATTGGTATTCGAGTGTAAATTCCTGGCCTTCTAAGTGTGTTAACAGAGGACCACAGTGAACATACCATTACCTCTTGGCAACCATTCATAAGTTTTTCCATATAAACACTACAGGCAAGACCAATCCTTTGTCTCTAGCCTGTGAACCCCCCCTCACTCGAGATACCTGCATCTAGTTGAGTCTTATTATAATGTATGAACCTGTAGCCAAGGGTACATGCTATGGTCCCCAGTTCCAGAAAAAAAGTGTATCCAGTGTCAGGTATTACTGACAGGAAGTATCAGATTTCTCTATACTTGTATCATTTTGTTTAATGGGTAGAAGAGGTCCCAGGACATTGAGGGTGCATTAAAAGTTAGTTCCAGGAAACATGGCATTCACCAGTACCTGGGTACAGGGAAACCTATACCACCAGTGTCAGTAATGTTGTACTGATACAATAGTGGGCTTTGCACTAGCTACCAGGCAGCCCAGTTCGAAAATAGTATGATGATGCAGGAGTATTGAATGGCAGGACCCTGTACATTCTCACTTGAAAGATTCAAGTCCATATGCACTGTATCTCCTTTCCCCACTGCACATTGCTCTGTCTTCCTGTAACAGGTCCTACATTATGTGTCCTGCATATATGCAGTTAGTCTTGGGCTGTTGTGTATGTATGATTAATAGGTTATCATTTCAAAAGAAAACCACCAAACCCTTATCATGCATTCACTACCTGCCTGCAAGATGTTACATAGCCTGTTTTCCCTAATAACCAACTTGACATATGGCTTTGTCCTGCATACTAGCAGGTTCAGTTATATGCAAACTTTGAAGTGTCTTCAGTCCAACTCATAAAAGTAGAGGGTGTTCAGGAATAGGTTTTATACCAGATGAGATATTGAGTGTTTCTTTAAAGTATCAGGCTCCTAAGGGATACCCTTAAACTAGTGTATACCTAGAGGGATAAACAAAATCTAAGCTGGTTAGTACTCGAGACAGATTATGAGTAGAGGTCACCATTACTAGTAACTTAGGGCCATTAGAAGTACAGGAGTAATTAGCAATAATTAAAGATAGTTTTATTTTGGATAAATTCATGTGTTGATTCGAACTAATTCACAAATATAGGTTCCTTGGATTTTGACTCAGCAAATTGAACCGTGCCTGCAGCTCAGGACCTAAGGCAAGTATACCTTGCCTTTCTACACAGCTTTATTTACATGCACTGTCTTTACTATTATCCAGTTTTTCTCATATTGTTGCCATGTATCTTTCATATCTTGTTTATATACTTGTATCATTGCTATGTAGACCGTGTTAACAGTTAGCTTTGTATCTTATTGGACGTATTCAGCTGAGCCTTGATCGAGTCGTGTCGTGAGTCGTGAATTGTACTGCTTTTACCTCCGTGTCTTGAATCCTTGAAGCTAACCTGCGAGTCCATACTAGGGACGAGGGTTAGTAGTTATCGGTCCACACCTGCGAGTCCACACTAGGGACGAGGGTGATGCTAACCTGCGAGTCCACACTAGGGACGAGGGTTAGTAGTATATGGTTCACACCTGTGAGTCCACATTAGGAGCGAGGGTTATGCTAGCCTGCGAGTCCACACTATGGACGAGGGCTAGTAGTCTGATGCTATCCTGCGAGTCCACACTAGGGGCGAGGGTTAGTAGTTTAAACCTGCGAGTCCACACTAGGGACGAAGGTTTGAGTATTCGTTTCAGTTATCCGTTGACATCTTGACATGAGTTCTCTAGTCCTTGTTCAGCAGTTCATTTTTGTTTAGACAGTGTATAGATTCGTGCTTTATTCATTGCTCAGTTTTACTTGTTTATTCTGTATTTTCTTCATGCATAATAAACTGTTAGAAAGGCTCATTTTTATGTATCTTGCTAGTCCTCTGAGGACCTGATGATCTCTTCAGGTTAGCCGACTTTGAGCCAGGAGCAGACGGAAGGGTTTGAGTTAGCTTCAGGTAGCGGTGCTTTGCAGTTGAGGTGGTCTAGATTAGCAGTTTTATCCAGTTAGTTACTTCACGTATTACTCTATTTCTTTTGTCTATTAGTTGTGGATTTGTGTCCACCGGACGTGACATTGATATTTAGTTATTCATTATTATTCAGTTTCATGTCTTTTCATTGATCTTGACTGTAACTCGATTATTTCTGTGGATGAGATGTAGTTACCATGTGTTTCTAGATTGCCGTGACTTGTATTTAGAAAGCGTACTACCACCGACACTGCGGTGTAGGCTGGGCTTGGACACGCTTCGTATCCGAAAAACGGGTGCGGGTCGTGACAAATAGCTCGAACCGGTAGATCAATGAAGCAAAGAAAGTCAAATCTCGCAAAACGCTCTCGGATGTTGAAATAAACATCACCAACTTTTTTGGTATAAACTAAATATCTAAAAATGTCTGTCCAAAAGTCCAATTCTTGATACATGGGCAAAATCGTAATTTTGGATCAAAACGATGTCTGCCGTTGGACCCATTTTTGCACCGAAAAGCGTCTCAGTACCTATAGTGTATAAAGTCGTCAAACTATATGTCCACGGGTTTGGTTTGACGATATAAACCCAACCATTTGTCAAAAGTTAGATTTCGGTGGGCCGTGCACAATTTCGTCCGTTGGATTGGGTCGCGGGCCCGCCAAAAGGACATTTAGGTCGACCTTCTCAGAATCGAACCAAACTTGGCATACAGGACCAGAAAAATGACACGGTCCTAATGGCACAAGTTTTGTTTCGAGATGACGAACGTTCACGAAGTAATTGGCTATTTTGGAAAATTACCAATACGAGGAAATTTGATGGATACGCATCGAATTCGTCGCGGACACGCGACCAATTTGAGTTCCGTCAAATACCACATGTGCACGAAGTCCATATGCACCTTTCGATGCAATTGGTTCGCGACCAAGTCGTCCGATTTGTCGGGACGGACTCCGTATCGAGGTTTTTCAATGTTTTAGAAACATATTTTTCTCTAACTTGGAATTAATTTTAAACAGAATATAGTCATCTAAAAAAAACTAAAAATAGGGTTTTAATCTTGGTTTGGAGGTCTAAAACTCTATTCAAATGATTTTCTAAAGTTTGTGATAACCTGGTCGCAATTCGACCGCAAACATGGGTGGTTAGGACAGTTTCGAACGTTCAAAAATCGAGTTTTTTCTCGATTTTGGAACACATTTTTCGTCGCGCACGATGCGAGATTAAATAAACTACTTGAGGGAGATGGAAGAGGGTTAGGTTGTCTACGCGACGAATCAATTGGTTCGAAAAAAGAATAAACGAGGTGGAAGGAATCATATCGTAAAGTCGTTGCGGGTACAACTATTATTGCTGTTGTGACTGCTTATTGCTTTGTGTTGCTGCGACCATGCTGCGACTGCCATGGCCGACGGTGCCCGAAGGAGAGGCCACAGCGGCGCGCACGCGTGTGGCATGCGCTGGATTAAGGCTAGGGTGCGAAGCTTCTAGTTTAGTAGTTTTTTTCTCTTCGCGTACCTATATATATCGAGAGAAGGGGGCTTCTTCTCGGCCTGTAGATTAGCACTGTTCCCCTACGAAAAACATTAGCTCTTTTTATATATATAAATCTATATCTATTAAATAATTTCTCATAATCCTGAAAACCCATAAATCCCTTAAAATACTTCTAATTATTTTTATTATTATTGCTACTATTGTATTTCTATTATGATTATTCAATATTCTAAATAAAATCCAAAATACTACTATGTATTTTGAATAAAATTTGAAATAGTTTTAATATGCTATCATGATCAATATATACATATATATATATTTACACACATACACCTATTTATGTATCCTAAAAATCCCAAGGGTTCGTTTAAATTTTTTAACTAAATAAAAATATATTATTTATGATAACGAAGATATTTTATTTATATAAATATTTTTGAAAGATAAAAAATACTAAATATTTATGTATAACTTGTTAATTCATATTAATTTAAAATAGTAACTAACTCTAATAAATTCTAAAATTGTCAATAAATAAAAATACGTTTGTATCGATATTAAACATGTAGATAGCTTTAGGAAAATTTCTTTGTATATAATAAATATATATACATATATTCTTATATCCAACAGAAAAGTTTATTTCTATGATTTATTCCCCAAAAAAGATGAAATCTACATTTAAATATAAAAAAAATCTAAAATTTTAGGGGGTTTACATCCTACCCAACTTATAAAAACTTCGTCCTCGAAAATAAAAATCTTAATATCAAAGAATAACGATAATAAAAATAAAGGGAGAGTAATTGCGGCAAATCATAGCCAGGTTCATTTAAGGATGGGAGAGGTAGTTATAAAAAGAATTCAATTTGACGTCATATTCTACAAGGTGGAGTAATCTTCCTTCATGTCTCTACCCAACTTATAGGAGTTGGCTAACCGTAAAAATCGTCGTTACAAGGCTTCGGAGAATGAAAATTCCTAAGGAGAGGCACGAGAATATTGGACACTTCTGACCGTAGTCTCGGATTCTAAGTTATCCTAGATGTCATGGCGTTCTTGGTCAATAACTTCTATAGGAGAATTACTACAATCTAACATTGTTCCTTATAATCCATGCTTTCAACAAGACGGTAGGAATCTTTTGTTCGAATATATCTAAAACATGTTAATTCACAAGGATATCGTTCTTCGCTTAACATGGATAACTAAGAGATGAGAGATAATATTAGTGCTGAACCTTGCTATGTATTAGGTAAGGGTCTGGAATCTTTAAGTCATAATGACTAGTAGATACGGGATTGGTTGTTTGGTGTGATGTAGGAGGCATATGCTTGCTTGGGTGGAAAGTATTTGTCATAGATGTGATCCATGGATCATGGGGATTCAGTTCGTTTGAGGGAATGGGTTGAATTCGCACAAGTAAAATCATATGGGACAAAAATAGACATCTATGGTTAACCATAGCAATAATACTAATATTAATATATAAAACATGCGTTCAAGGGCTTACAAATCTACCCCCCTTAAAATAATTTCGTCCTCGAAATTCAATAAAGCTATATTCTACGAGAATGAATAGTCAAAAATATATTACTAGTAAAATATTTCAAGTACTCCAACAAATATCTAATATAGGACTATCAATCAATACCACTACTTTAATCTACTAGAAATTACTGTCAACTCCTTCTTGTGGCGTTGCCGTATCCTCCATGATCATGGCAAAAGCTTCCCCTCCTTGTGCGGTTGGTAGTGGTGGGGCACTCGCATTTTTCTTCGAACAATATCGAGATAAGTGCTGGTAGTATCCACAAGTCCAACAAAATCCTAATCTACCGCGACAATTTTCTTGAGTGTGGCCTTTCTTAATGCAATACTGGCAGGTAGGAACATCTTGGACTTGATATGCGGCTGCTTGTGGCTGCTGATGATGTTGCTACGCTGGTACCTTCCCTGGAATGTTGGGACGTTTTGTCAATCCCAATTGGCTGCTACCTCCTCCGTACGCATCTCGATTCCTCTTCGGCTTGCGACTCAGCTCTTCTTTTACCGCTTGTGCGACCTTTAAGATCTCCTCATATGTGGTGGCTCGACTGGTGGCGACGGCTAGGTGAATCTCATGAGATAATCCCTTCCTAAATCGTTCGGCCTTGTCTTCAGGGGTGTTGACCATGCTCTCTGCGAAGCGGCTGAGGCAAGAAAACTCTAAGGTGTACTCGTCGACGGTAAAGTTTATCTACTCCAGACTCTCGAACTGACTCACTAATGCCTCTCGAGATATGTCGGGGTAGAGCTTCTTGTTGAATAATTGCTTAAACTCCTCCCAAGTTACATCTGGTACGAAAAGGCGGGGCTCATCTCTATACCACATCCGGGCGATGTCGAAAAGTTGTATGCTGGATGACTTGATCTTCAGTTCTTCAGAAACTCGGGCCATCGGAAGAAATCGCTCCATGTTCTCTAACCAGTAATCAACATAGAGAATCCCCTCCGTCCCATAGAATTCCTTGGGCCTGAGATTCAAGAAGTCCTTGGAACTTCCTGGGTGCGGTTGGGGAGCATCTATAGTCTGAAGAGCCTCTCTCAAGGTATCATGGTAGATTTTGGCTTGCTCATCTGGGAAGTGATGAGCTACTGGAAGATCCAAAGAAGTAGAGCATTGTCCATCCGAGGTGCTGACGGCAGAACAGGTGTTGGATACATGGCGAGTACTGGATGCATGGTAGGTGCTGGATGCGAAACATGTATTGGATAAAGAATATGCGTTGGTGGTAGAACATGTACTGGATGCGGAACATGTGCTGGTAGTGGAGTCTGCAGAGGAAACTATAGGGGTGGTAGAATGTCGTCTCTACGGAATCTCGAGAACTACGACTGAACCGGGTCGCCCGGATGAGTAAGCTAGCCTCCCTGCGTTGGTGGGGTTCCGTATGTAAAAAATATGCATGCAGTCGGTGGGTTGTTCAGGGGAGCGTTGTTCCTGTCTCGAGAATCCATTTAACTACAACAAAAGAAAATATTTCACCGGTGAAAATTTTTAAGCAGGATGCAAGTCAAGGATTCAATGAAAAATTAAGGGTAGAGGTCAATAATATGCCAAGACATGTGGATGAGATCCTAAGAGTCTAATCCTATGTGTAGGCTCACGTCGATATAGTAATATTACCAAAGTGGTTAACATAGACTTGCATGGGCCACCAAAAAACTTGTCACGACCCGCACCCACTTTTGGATACGAGTCTGTGTTCAAGTCTATCCTACATCGCAGTGTCGGTGGTAAAACGCTGTCTATAAACTCACAAGTCACAGAAACATAGAAGTCTAGATCTCATCCATAGAATATAAAAATACAAATGACTCCAATAAGTAACAATAATATTGAAGGGCTGAATACTGGAGAATAAAATAAAATAAAGTTTTAAGTTATCAAGAATTCAAAGTCACATCCGGTGGATACAAATCCACTACCAGTAGACGAAAGTAAAATAAAGACATGAAATAAATAACTGAGTTGTACTGTGCTAAATATTAAATAGCATCAACATCTGCAATGGTACTATGGTCTATGCTGGCTCAAACCTGCTCGTCTGCACCTGGATCAACCGCGGCTAAATCAGAAGAGATCATCAGGTCCTCAGGGGACTAGCAAGATACATAAAACATGCCTATCTAATAGTTTATCATGCATGAAAAGAATCCATGATATAAGTAGAAAAACTAAACAAATAACGATACATGAATATGTGAACAACTACGCATAAATGAACTGCTAGAAGAAAATAAGTGAACACATGTCAAGAGATCAATGGATAACCAAACCCTTGTCCCTAGTGTGGACTCATAGCTCCTAGTATGGACTCGCAGGTGATTTCAAATAGTCAACCCTCACCTAGTTTGGACTCATAAATTTAGAAAACGAAAAATAGGAAATAGCAGTTCAATTATAGCACACTCATTCTACGATACGACTCAATTAAGCACATGTAAGAAATAGGTCCAATGTGAACTAGAAGGCTAACTGTGAGCAAGGACTATATATTAATGAAATAAACAACTAGTATACATGATATGAGCAAAATATATGTCAACAATCAATAAGGAAAACTGGATAATGAGGGAATAAGCATGTAAATAAAACTGTAAAGAGAGGCAAGGTATACTTGCAAGTGGTCCTGAGCTGCTTGATACGGGTCAAGTGCTGAGTCAAAGTCTCCAAAACCTATATTTTAGGATTAACCAAATTAATAGATATAAATGGAAATTAAATATCGATACTATCAACTTCGACTATGTTCTAACTTGTAACCCCCTTTTGGTACCTATCTATTTATACTACTATTATATGCTAAGTGCCCTCACTTTTCCCATATTGGTTTTATACTTCCTAACTTGGTTAACCTGTATATTGCTTTCACTTGTATATATGTATTCCATATAACTGATCCTTGAATATAGAGGCATAGGCCTACATATCATGGTTTAGAGTTCCATACCATACCTTTTATACATCTATTACTGTCTTACACTAGCTATCCTACTTACCCTCAATTCCTATGATTTGTATACTTTAGGCTAATATCCAACTCACTGTACTTAGCCTCATATGGTAACTTTAGGCACTTGGCTACCTACTATTTCTTCTCCATCATGGCTGACAATCACTACCCTATACTGATGCATACCTATTCCCTGTTTGTAGGCTATAGCCTACTGCTATATAGTAGTTTTGATATGCCAGCACCCTTTCCATTCATATGGACTTGTATCCACACCAATGTTGATATTTTCCAAAGATCTTGAGCATTGAAAGCCTATACCCAAATGCAGAAATCCCTTCTCAGATAATTTACTGCAACTATCATCTGTAGTTTAGACATGCTCATTTTTACACTAATACAACTCATGTTCTGGTTTAGACTGCCACCCACAATTGGACATCCAGTGACTTGCTTATTCAGTTCTTGACACCCTATATGGATAATCCAACTAGGCTTCTATGATGCTCACCCTTAGGCCCTTGCTATCTTGTCCCTAGATGCACACCACGGGATTTCCTTATTCACCTTCCTAATTAATGCTGCAACCAGCTACATTATCCTATAAACCGAACATCCTAGGTAATAGACTTCAGTGGAAGTACTATATCCTTACCTATGCTATGTTCTGATGCCTCTTATTTCCCAGTAGGCCAGGAATAATGCCTCTCTACAGTACCCATCTGATTGCCCCTTTGGAACTTCACCTAACACCACAGATACAACTAATGACAATACCTAATATGGTTTCATGGCTGCACCTAAACTACATTTGTAGACACATACCAACACTCCTCTTTTCTGTCCTATAACTGAACACACTTGGGTAGGTAACTTCCTTTATATTATAGGGTATTCTAGGCTCGGCTGGAAGCATGGGTACAGGGACCCTTCATATTACGAGTCCCTTGACACTTTCCTTTAGGAGACACTCACCCATATCCCTATACTAAGGAAATGTTGCTGCCCTAATGTTTATGCTACTGTTACTGCTATGTAGCCTAAATATGGAGTCCTCTGTCTCGGTCTAGTACTGCTACTACGTGATGCCTCATGTACCAGTTGATATACCATGCACATGCCCCTACTGAAGTTGCACCCCTATGCCCTTTAGAAGAATCGATAATAGGTAACCAGTTCTCTTCTCTGCATATCAACACCCATCGTATACTAATACACCTTGCAATTATTTTAAGACACACACATACATCTGATACGCAAGATGAACCCATAGTTTACTGATACCCCATGCCCATACCTAGGTTGAAGGCTATATTAGCAGTAATTAAAATACAGGTATCTGGACACCTTCCTATGGTTACAAAGTATCCAGAATTTACTGATACTGACTTATTTCTTCTGATAAACAGGTAAAAAGGGTTACTTCCTAATACCTGGACATCTCTCTGTGGCAACCAATGACTGATATGTTAGGAGTTACCCTTACGAATTGCCTACAACTGGTTTTTAATATTAATACCATTAAAACTTGGTTATTCATGTAGTTGGGAATATTGATACTACCTACTATTTCTGTATACTCCTTCCCTCCATATGTGTAATTTCCTATGGTACTTTATACCGGACTACAAGGTTAAGAATGTATAGGACTCATCTTGCACCCTAAGGTATATCCCTAGTCCATACTAGGACTATTGTTAGATGTCTCATGGCAAATGCCTCATCATCTAATGTGTACCCACAAGGCTATCCCTGTAATAGCAGATACGATTGTTCACTAATACTTGATGGTCAAGTATCCAATGGATAGATCTCTACTATCCACCATTACTCCCCTTTATTAATACTGTAGTAGCATGTTTATAGGGTAAAGATTCTTCTACTCTAATCTTCTTAATGTGCTCCTACATAACAGAGCCAACGTACTGCAGTATCCTACTTGCTATGGTCTTGCTGCTATTGTTATAGGTTCTCGAAGGCCACCCATCATGGTATATTGGTCCGTATAGGCTCTATTACTAGTTTCTCATAGGAATTCTAACAAACACTCCTATCCCAATTAACATGATAAATCAACCAAGGTTCTAGGAATCCAGATATCGTAGATGAAAAGTAGCGAATTACTTGTTGAAGGATTCAGTTGTCTCTTCTCCACAGATACTCTGATATTGTTCTTTAACTCGAAGATGAATAGATGGCGACATGGCTTCTAGGGTTTGGGAGAGGAGGGAACTGATCGATCCCGTTTATGTCTACATACAAGAAGTTTAGATAGGATTACATCTAATTCAAATCGATTTGGATTTGATTGAGTACCAGGCTTGGATGAGGAGGGATTTGCGTTTGAACAAATGATCCTAATAATGAGAGGATTAATTTGTCCCAAGGGCACCAACTGGATTTTAAACTTAGAGTTTTAAATGGTCGACCAGCCTTTAATTTCAAATTTGATAGATTTAAGTTAAAGCCCCTGGTAAAACTAGTTTTTGCATAACCACCTTACACTTGGTCCAATTGTAATGCAACAAATAAATTATTTTATGAATTCATTACCATAATAATGATGACAAGTACTAACCATAGCAATAATACTAATATTAATAAAATAAAATTGGTTCAAGGGCTTACACTTTGTTTGATCTTGATAAGGGCCGACACGGTCATGTCATTTGTTCCCTCATAAAATCATTCTAGGAACATTTGTTTTAGTGCTATAAAAGATGTTATGAAGCCATCTGGCAAGTTACGATACCAGTCATAGGCAATGCATGCCAAACATCCGACGAACACTCCAGTGAGTAGAGCATCGTTATGTTGAAGTTGATCAGTCATTACCTCAAAATTGTTGAGATACTGACTCGAAGATGTACTGCCATCAAATAGCATTATGGTTGGCGGCTTATGCTTGGGTAGAAATGGAACTTCCTTTCATTCTACAAGATAGGTTTGTTTGATCCCTAATTTCTGTAGACCATCCTTTTGTTTAAATGCTTCAAACTGATTTCATAGACGCTTGACCGCCTCGAGAGGGTCCCCTGATGCTTGAGGAGTGGTAGACTGGTTTGATGCATTAGGAGGTAGAACCGCATGATAAGTACCACCCCCGACACCAGACTGACTTGGAGTAACCTGAGCTGGTATGGTAGCATTGAGAAGGGATTGTATCCCCAAGCCGATATTGGAAGGTACATATGCTGTTTTTTGTTCTTGTATTGGAATTGGATTCGCAACTAGTGGAACAGTATGTTGTGCTACAATCACGACATACATACGTGTAAGCATTTCAGTCATGGTTTTCAAGTTGGCCTCTAAGGCAGCAATTTGCTATTCTTGATTGGTGGAGCTGGAAGCATCTTGTTCCTCATTAGTGACGTCAGCAGTCACTTCTCTAGCCACCGAAGATGAACTAGTAGATAGGATGGTCCGATCAGAGTCTTCACTATCGGCATCGAAGTCAGGTAGAGAGCTACCCCCAAGATAAGGAGTGGAAAGATTCCTTTGACCAAAGAAGTCTCGGCTTCTTGACCTTGCGTTTTGGTAGACTCCTTCGTCGGAGTCACAAATTCGATCAAGGTATTATTGACTAGGATTGTGAGATGTATTACGTCTTAGACGTTTTTCACCCCCAGTACTATGGGACGTCAAGTTGACCGAATCATACAATAATTTATCTTTGTCTACCATAATTAGTTCAGGAGTCCGTGTGTAATTCAAGCGGTCAAAAATGGACCGTTTGGCTGATTAGTAGCAGCACTTGATCACCATCTCATGGTACTGATTACAGTGATGCTCCTGACATGGAGTTATAGGTGTGTGAGATGGTCTTGCAATCTTCCACTTTTGTACAAGAATCCAACGAAGATCAATTACAGTAACATGAGTTCGAGAAGAAGAAGCAGGTACATGTTCTCTGATTATGTTAGGAACATGGTTCATATTCTTCAGTTTCCGTGTTTTCTGTGTATACAGAGAAGTGCTGAGTTCATTGGCATAAGTGGAAGGCTTCTTGATTTTAGAAGCTTTTACTGTACGTAGTTTAGTAGATGGTTCAGATTGTGTCTGGTGCATTATATAACTTGATGAAGTTGGTTCTGTTTTGTGTTGGTTAAGATAGGTACGCATGTTAGAGTTATGTATCACTTGCTTGTCTGTCTGAGACACCATCAGTTTTTCCTGCCTTGATCTTGATATGTGCAAGGTAGGAAGATCTTGACTTTGGCTTGATTGGCGCTGGCCAGTTTGATATGGGTTGGGCAAGACACCCTGTTGTTCTGTGCATACTATTCCAGTATGTTTGGTATGGCACAGATGAGCAACAAGAAGTGATCTTTGAGCAGAGTCAATTTTTTTTTGGCATTGATTTGATTGTCTCTGCCAAGAGAAGTAGAGTTTCTACTCAGAAAAGTTCTGGCATCGATTAGAACAGAGGCATAATCAGATGCATTTTCCACCAAGTTTGGGGCTGGGAAAGAATAAGGAGAGGCCATAGGGCGCTTCATTTTGTTCTATTCAGAGGCAGTGATTAGTGGATTCTCCACCAAGTTTGGAATTGAGGAGTGAGGAGTGGCCACAGGGTGCTGTCCCTTGATTGGCGTCGAGGCAGTGATTGGTACGCTTTGGGAGGAATGATAGATAGCCATATGGCGCTATCCTTTAATTGGTGTCGAGGCAGTAATTGGCGCACTCTCCACCAAGTTCAGAACTGGTGAAGTGGCCACATAACATTTTCTTTTGCTTTGTACAGAAGCTACAATTGGCGCATCGGAGGACTTTGGAATCCAGATAGCGCGAGTCTTCTTGTCTTTGGAGACAGCAGAGGATGCGCGCTTGGCACCCCCAACGCCAATCATAGCTTTGTAGGCTGTTTGGTCGACTTTTACGACCAAAATCTTCTGCGTCGTGCCGACCGACGCAACATCGCATTGAATTATCACTTTTTCGTCAGAAAAGAAAGTTATCCCCAGCAGAGTCGTCATTTTTTTATGAGAACAAAAGTTTTCCAAGAAAACTTGTTTGCAAACTAAGAAAGAAAAGTAAAAAGTACAAATTTGATTATGGGAAGTACAACTGTAGAAATTTGATCAGAAGACGTTCACTTTATCACTTGGACAATGCGAGATCGAAGAAAAAAGCCTTTAGAGAGTGCTGCAACAACTTGGCCAGGAGATTATGATCATTAGTGATGCTTGGAAAGTGATTTAGAACTATATTTATAGAGTTTTGAGATAACTGTCAGACAGTTACCTTGATTGGCGCACACTTACAATTGGCGCTCCATCATCTATTTGTGCGAACAGTTGGCTTAATGGCTTAGGTCGCATGGCAATCTGTAAGAGAGATGCACTTGGTCATGGGCAGTATCACATGCACGTTCTTCAAGATTAGTGGCATGTGCGCCACATCATCTAACTGTTTCTGGATGAAAATTGATCAAACAGCGCCGACTGATAAGTGGTACTTGCACAATTTGTTGAATGGCGCCATCTGCTTCAAATAAAATCTGTAGGAAGTGATTACCTCGTGCCAAATGATAAATGATGCGAGGCAGCTGTCAGTCATTATAACAAAATCTGACACAATCCTCTCGAGTGTCGCACACTCAAAATTCGAAAGGATTTTCTTCGACTGACGTGTTGTCAGACATTATGACAGGTGCTTCAGCATTCCGAGAAAGCTTGCCACGTAGGATCACGTGCCATTCATTTGTGAGTGCTATTTACTTCTGAGTGCCATTTATTTCTGAGTGCCATTTGACTTTGAGCCATTTGTCCAGCACAATACGTTCTTTTTAGTGATTTTTAGCTTCTACATTCGTATTGATACGATGTCGTAGTAGTGCAAGACTTAGTTATACTACTGCGAGCCTACGATAGGATACAAGAAATAGGGTATTAGGATGAGAGGATACTCAATCACAATTAGGACTTCTTGAAAGATTCTTGGGATGACCCTTGAGAATCTTATAACTCCAATTCAAAATCCCTTCTTCTTGTCTCTGTTCACCCTTGCTTCTTGTTATTGAATTTGATTTTTGATGGTTCATTATTGATTTTGATTTTCATATCGAGATGAATTTCATGACCTGAATTATGGTATCTTCTGATGACATATGTTGACGAGGACAACAAGAAAGGTAAAACGTCTACTTGGTTATGGAGCCTGGAGTTTATTACAGCCATA
This sequence comes from Iris pallida, assembly GCA_029216955.1. Lineage (NCBI taxonomy): Eukaryota > Viridiplantae > Streptophyta > Magnoliopsida > Asparagales > Iridaceae > Iris > Iris pallida. The sequence continues at coordinate 4,650,762 of JANAVB010009798.1, forward strand.
TTAGCTGGCGTGACGGGAACGTAGGGACCTGACTTCTGATGTATATATCTTAATTATGAAATTTAGAATTTCTTGCAGCTATACCAGTCGGCATAACGAGGATTCTAGACGACATGATTATGAAGGTGCATACCCTAGTTATGGAATCTATCGTTTATTGCTGCTATGCTTACTGGCATGAAGAGGATTCTGAGTATCATAATTTTGGACAGATGCATATGATTATCATATTGTATATTAAAAAGGGTTCTTAATGCATCACCTCTATCATTTCGTTTCTGTTATTATAGGATTCTGTTCCATCATCCGCCAGCTTAGGAATAGAGATACTTTCAGTTCTTTTAGTCCAGTTCCTTATAGAGCTTCATTTCATTATAGTTCCTTCATAGTGACTTACAAATAGATCTGTGTCCTTGAGTATTAGTATTAATTGTTTAGAGTATGGTTAGGAAGTAATTGTGCATGTATTCTGATAACTAATTATAGATGAGAACCCTAGAGTAATTAATAAGTATCATGGTATGATTTGTACCGAGTACCAAAATAGAAGGGGTACCTTAGTAGAAAGAGCTGGAGTATTTCAAGTATTATAGAGGTTCCTAGTATGAGGGAGAGACATGAGTAACCTCATATGAGAGTATCATCCAAGTACCATATAGAGGAGCTAGTACCTTATGTAGACAATGTCAAGACTTGGGTAGACACCCTAGAGAGCGTATTCTAGAGAGGTAAGGGTATATCAATAGAGTTCATGATTGTGGTGTATACCAATGTTCATCGCAAGAAGAATGGTTAAGCAGTGTTAGATGATATATGAACTGAGCAGATAGTAGAAGGTAGTGTCCTGAAAGGTGTAGTATAGTATCATGGATAGTGTGTACCAGTGAGTTGAGTATGCCCATGGCCTGCAACCATAGTATATCGGTAGTATTATAACTTGTAACCCATTGTAGATAGTTCTTCTGTTTGTTATGATAACTACCAGTTTTTATAACTATGTTTAATGATAATCCGTCTTACAACCCTTGATGATTTTATAACCACCACTTTTCTAAAATGAGGGTAATTTTGAACTTTTATAAAATTGATTATTTAATAATAGGTTTAAATCATGTTATTAATTTATTGGTAAATTTTAATTATTTTAATATCATTAAATTAGTGTTTTGTGATTTTGTTCTTTGGCTAGTGTAACCTTAGAGCTGCTTAGCCTAGAGACTAACCATGATCATGGAAGCCTAACCCATGTGATTAGATTAACTAATTATTACTTTTTAGGCTAAGGGTACTTTGGTCATTTTGTGACTTTTGAATTATTTAGGATTTTGATTAATTGGTGAATTTTAGATTACTTTAATAATATTTAAATTAATGTATTGTGATTTTGGTCATTTTTCATATTTTAATATTTTGGGAATTTAATATTGATTTTATGGGATTTGTTTAGTCGGGTTTGAGTTTCGTTTCGTTTCGTTTCGACTTGTGTTAGTGACCCGGGTAGCTTAGACTCTAGATGGGACCCCAAGATTAGTTAGTCATAGCCCAGAAACTCCACTAATTAAGTTAGTAAGTTTAGACTAATCCCACTTGCTTAGAATGGTTAAATTAGAGACTTAAACTTGACCTTTTTGACCACAAACCTTGTCATGACTTAAGTTGACCCAAAGGAGACTTGTAGGGGCATCTTGGATATTTTACATTGGACCATTAGGGCATGTATGGCCAGCCACCTATAGGGGGAGAGGTGTCCCTCTCTTTCATTTCACACTTGCCTCTTTTTTTTTCCTAAATTTGTTCTTCCCCAAACTTGAGAGCTTCCCTCTTGATTTTGATCTCCAAATCCCTCCATTCTTCTTCCAATCTTCCATCATTTTTTCTCATTCAACCAAGGAGGAGGTGCTAGCAAGGATTGGGAGCATGGAGCAAGGAAGGGTATCCATTTTGGAGGATTTTTCATGTCGGAACCGTGTCCTTTAAGTGTATCATTGGGATCCCACTTCCAATAGGTATAACCATCTCTCTATTTTAATTTTTCTTGCATTTTAGTTAGATTCGAATCCATAGGATCCACCCCCATGCATGTATAACCATTATATTTTAATTTGAGGCTCTTTGGAGTCCTCTTTAGGAAGTTTGAATAGGTTTGGTGTCCTACTTGTGGAGTTTCCAATATAGGACACTCCATGTGTTTGTGTTTGTGTTTATGCAAATAGGCTATTTTGTGGTTTAATTTCAGTTTTAGGATGGTTAGAGAGTGGTTTGATCTTAATTAGGATGGTTAGAATGAGTTTTATTTGGATAGCTATGTTGGTATCCAAGTATCTTGGCCTACATGTGTTTCTTTTGTCCAAAACAACCCAAATTCGTCATAACTTTTATCCACGTTTTTAGTAGCCAGAGCAACTTAGAAATGCCATAACTTTTAACTCAGAACTTTGATTAATCTTCCGTTTCTTTCAAAAGAACTGTATCGAAGTTAGCTTTCCAATATATATTTTAATAAGCCAAAATCGATCTAGAACTTTCTATAAAATTATTTGAGTGTTAGCTGTACGAAAGACGAACGTGTTTTCGATATTTTCGTGATTCCGGGAGCTTCCGGACATGAAAATATGATCCGTTTGAAGTTTCGAAAAGCTATCACGAAGAGCTAAAACATACTTTAATCCTAGAATTTAGTGAAGGCCCAATTGGTACAATATTGATTTTAAGTAGAAGAGTGACTATACGACATAGGCATTTTGTGTAACCTATGAGCCTATGTAGTATGGATATCATGTGAATGTAGGTATCATAGGTTGTCAAGAATATGTATGATATAGTACTTATATATATATTATTGTTAGGTAATATATGTTAGTATAGTGTGTGTGTGTTTGAATGAGATAAGGATGTGTGTGGTTAGTAGAGAGAAGTAAGATTGATAGAGGATATGTGCTAGTATGTGTTTGATGTTGTATAGATGATAGTGTAGTGTGTGTGTGTGTGTGTTGTGAAGGTGAGAGAGTTGGGAGGATCATGCCATCCTATTTGACTTGAGGCTAGTGTGGTTTGTTGAGTGATTTATGTTTTGGTTGAGTGGTAGTGTGTTTGTATATAGATGTGTATGGGTGTGTTAGAAGAGAGGGGGTGGATTTGGTATATGTGTTTGTGTGTATGTTAGTGTTGGAGTAGAGAAGGATTTAGATGTTGTATATATGGATATGTTAGTATGTTAGTGGTTATGTTAGAATCTATGTAGAGGTTAGAGGTGTCTTAGAAGTTAGATAGTGATATCTTGTATAAGTTTGATAGTTAGTTGTGTTAGTCTATGTTATTGTTAGTTAGAGATGACATGTGTTAGTTGGTTAGGGTTAGAATAGATGGTTAGAAGTTATATGTTAGAGTTGGTTAGTATCTTGTATTAGAGATATAAGTTAGGATATAGAGTGATATCTTGAGATACCATAGTGGTATCTTAGGATATTTTGGGTATTTGCCCATTACCTTAAGGTAATGTATTTACCTACAAGATAAAGGGGACTTACCTACAAGGTAGAGGAGGTTTACTTTATACTAAGGTATTAGATACTAAGGTATTGTCTATCTAATATTTTAGGGTGGATGGCTAGAGGCTAGATATTTAAAGTATTAGTATTAGAGATTAAGGTATTAGTTTCCAACCAAGGTAATGGTTTATCTTACCTCAAGGTAATGGGTTTACCTTATTACAAGGTAAGGTATTAGGTTTACCTAGGTAACTAAGGTTAGATATCTAAGTTATTGGTTAGCTAGTAGCTTAGGATAGATATTAGATATCTAAGATTGGTATCTTGGTAGTTAAGGTATTTATACCTAGACTAAGGTATTGAGTTTTCAACTAAGGTATTGGTATTAGGATATCAATAGGGCTAAGGTATATGTGTCACGACCCGCACCCAATGTAGGGACACGAGAATTGGGTACGTCCAGCCTACGTCGCAGTGTCGGCGGTAGAACGTTGTCCTAGGTTACTATCTAACCAACAACTCACACAGTTATATAATGTACTTGTCAAATCTCAACTCCGAACAGAGGACAAGTATAGATATAATGAAATCTCAATCACAGTCTAAGCACGATATGATAACACAGAAGTTATAACTAAGACTAAATAACAACAACCAACTACTAAATAATAATAATCTCAAAACAAACAATATCCCAACTTATTACAATTCAAGTTCTAAAACATGAAATCTAAACTAAGTCAACTAGCTAATCTTCCGATCACTCCTGATTGTCGGGGCCAAAGGTAGCTAAGCCATCTCCCGGTCCGTAGTAAGTAGGGCAAGTGTCCTCGGGGCAAGCATCTGTAATATTTTTAACAGGTCCAGTCAGGACATGAACGAGTACAAATCATCAAGAAATCCCAAATAAATGACAGAGAACTATAAACAGTTATAGACAGTTGTATTGATGAACATGGCAGTTTATATGAGTAATGATGTAGAAAAAAGTTAAGGTACAAGAAAAGTAAGGTAACTAAACAAGAAGAGAAACATGGCAATGAAGACTATAAAATATAATCTAGCTGAACTAGAGTAGCATGATATAAGTCCAGACAGTATGATATGAGTCAAATGTAATCCCAATGTGAGTCCAGACAATGTAAATCTAATACCAGATGATTTCAGTACAAGATGAGTCCAGTATAAGTTGAGTCCAGTCAGTGATTAAAGATTCCACGGTGAGTCCAGACTATACTCTAACAGTATATTTTAAAATATCGAGATCGACATGTGAATGGCTGTAGGTAATACGACACACCGCACATTCGGCCAAGTATGGGATGGCTATCATTCCAGTATAATTCCAAGGGAGTGGTTTCAGTATTTGGGAATATTCACATGTCTACTCCAATATTCCCCGCCCAACAAGTACAAGTGAATCCAGAACCCGACACGAAAATAAATACAAGTCCAGCCAGAACATGAATGATACCAGTAAGTGATTCCAGGGTGATTCCAGTAGTGGTTCCAGAAATGGAGGCCAGACATGAATAAATGAGTGTTGCATGAAATGGATCCAGCAATATCAAATCGTATTTGTAATAGAGAATCAAATAGAACTAACTACAACTGAAGTACAGTAATCGACAAGTAAATGAGAAAACTATCAAAGAATGTACTCGCCTGGTATCCTGAATATCCGAAAAGAATATACTATCCGAGGAGTGGTGTCTGTCTCCTATAGAACAGTACAAGTCACTACATGTTTAAAATAGTAAAATAGACTGCTACAATACATCTACATGATGTTTGGGGTCAATCTCGGCTAAAGTCAACCCTTGGTCAACTCTAATCAACTATACTAGTCAAACTAGGTCAACTAGGTCAAGCCTAACCCAAACAAGTCTCACTAAGCCTAGCCAGCCTATTCTAGCAAGCACACATCAATACAAGGCTATACAAGCCAACAAACACCCAATTTCTATATAAGCATGTATATATTCACAATAGGCATATACCTACATTAGGAACCATAGGCTATATGCCATATATATGGTCTATAGGCCATATAGACTATATCACACATTTCCACACATTATATATATACACTAATTTAATATAAATTATCATACACATATACATGTTACACCACATTATCATATTCAAGAATATAAATATTATGTATATTTACATATAGGCCACACATATATTACATATAGAGATAGGGGGTAGATGGCATGTGTGTGTACAATCTAGACTAGAGTGTGAGTGGTACCATGTGTATGTGTACATGACAAAAGTGTGTGTGTGTGAATAGTGCTCAGTGCTATGTGTCAATATGAAATAGGGCATAGGGAAAACTGGGCTGGGTGTTCCTGTGTGTGTGTGTGTTTAGCTATGAGAGTGTCAATCTCAGTTTTGTGTGAGTGAGTGTCAATAGGAATCTGTGTGTAGCAGTGTAGTGTGGATAGGAAATCAGGAAACAGTAGATAGTGTGGTAGTGGGACAGGAATAATAGGGAATGTGTGTGTATGTATGTAACTGTAGAAGCATGGAAATAAACAGGAAATCCTATGCGGCTCAAGACTAGGAGAGTTTCATGCGGCTCAAAAGTTCATTAGAGTGCCATGCGGCTCAAAAGTTCATTAGAGTTCCATGCGGCTCAAAAGATCATTAGAGTTTCATGTGGCTCAGAAATTCCCCTAGCTCCATGCGGTTCTATGCAGCGGCCTCATTCAATACCACGTACAGCTGGCCATCAAGCAGCGGCCTCATTTAATGCTCTGACACAACAAGACGGCTCTGACATAAAGGAGAACTGACAGCTCTGACATAAAGCTGCAATGATGACTCTGACATGAAGGCGTGCTCTTAGGGAAACGAAAAAAATCTCTATAGCTGGCACAAATCCACCAATACCAAAGCTCATTATGCGGCTACCATCTCCATGCAGTCGCCACCCTCATGCGGCTGCTACTCCTATGCGGCTCGGATCATGGGGCCACCCTCATGCGGCTGCTACTCCTATGCGGCTCGGATCATAGGGCCACCCCTATGCGGTCGCTACTCTCATGCGGCTCGGATCACGGGGACCATCTCCATACGGTTCAAATGCTGAGAGGCCACGCCCTTGCAGCCTTGACACGTGGCCAGCCTTATGCGGTTCAGTTGGAAGCCATCCTCATGCGGCTCAGATTTCGAGGGCCATACCTATGCGACTGCCACCTTCATGCGGTTCAAATCCTGAGAAGCCACCCTCATGCGGCTCTGTCAAGACACCATGTCCCTGTGGCTCGTGGTTAGGACACGTGGCAGAGGATCAATTCCCCCCGGCTTGCTGCATAATGATGGTTGGACACGTGGCACCAAATCAATCAAGATTCATCACCCAGATTTAGTACAATCATCATAATTACCCGGATCAAATCAGATTTATTAGAATTGAGCAGATTGAACACGTGGCGAGAGATCCGAGCTTACCATAACAAATCATAAAGATTCGTGGCAATCAACATTAATTGCCCATACGAATTTGGCGCAATCAACATTAACTGTCCAGATTCGTTGCAATCAAGATTAATGGCCCAGATTAATTGCCAATAAAGCAGGATCAAGGAAAATGGTAATTAATCCCCAAACCGCCGACTTTTCAAGAGGAAATTATTGTAAACCCTAATGATCACACTCTACTCCTATAAATAGCAAGGTGTCATTCCCTTGTAAAACCCTAGAGAAAAAGAGCATAAAGGAGCGCAAAGAGAGAGAAGAACCCAGCTGGACACACAAAGAGAAAAAGGCACGCACAGAAGAGTCTCCCCACACATTTTGAGAGCATTTCTTCATCAGAGCCAAGGCTACGTCCGATCGTCCAAGGAGTAAGGCAGAGCTACCGTCGCTTTTCCGAGCCTCTACCGTCACCCCACAGAATCAAAAATAAACAATCGTACTTAGATTAATGTACCTAGATTTTCGTCCCTAGGCTTTCTTTCTACGAGCGAGTTTATATTGTAAGTCTAAGTTCAGTCCTCCTATAAAATTATTCTGTACTTTTACAATCAATGGCAAACACGATGGCGACTCTGCTGGGGACTAACTTCTCCACGGCTGAGGAGTTAGTGACGCAATCGGACACAGCAAAACTTGGCTCCACTCAACAAATGCTGGTCGCCCGGTTCGACCAGCAGACGTTTGAAGAAATGCTCTCCGACGGGAGCGCTGGCCCGGTCCAGCGGCAAGCCCGTACGAAGAAGGCCCGCAGGGAGTGGAGGCCCAAATCATTCGCTCCGCCCCAAGCTCTCGAAGGAGTACTCTCTGTTGCCCAAAACGGCGGAGAAGACTCTCGTACGGCCCCACTTCAGACCATAGAGGACTCTACTGTCACCAAGTCCGGCAGAGGAAAATACTATGATGCTGGACTTGCAGGGGCAAAGGGTAACTCTACACGGTCCAGGAAGAAGCCGCAGAAGGGCGCTAGCCGCATGAAGATTCATACAGCCACAAAAGCCAGCTGAAGACAGAAGGCTCATGCGGCCAGTACTGCCAGCCGCATGGAGGATGCTCATGCGGCCACTATGACTCCCAGCCGTATGGAAGAGACCTACGCGGCCACTACAGCTCCCAGCCGAATGCAAACTGCTAGCTGCATGCGGGCTGCTTATGCGGCCACAAATGCCAGCCGTATACAGGCAGGCTATACGGCTAAAAATCTCAGTCACAAGCCATCTGCTTCGACCGCCTCTCAGGCGATCCTGATCCCAGATACCCTCATGTGCCAGTCTCTGTGGACTTTTCCTACTATGCACTCTCAGGTGCTAGAAGAAAGAAGTCTCGGGCAGTGTGAGCTCGTCGAGCTCAGACAGCTGTCCTAACTTCTGACTATCAGGGCGTCCCGTTGACTATTACGCGGGACCCTGATAGAAAGTTGTATAAAACTATCCGTGTCCAGCCTCCGGCGGCCAACGAACGGGATAGTCATCAAGAATCTCCCAACAATGATCAAGGGCAATTACTCATACAACCTCCACATCAGGGAGCAGGCAGGACACCAACACACCCATGTGCTCAGGACTCCCGGGCCCACAAAGTGAGTGACTTGCGCAACGTGATTCTTCACAAACGCAAGAAAAAAGACAAAAACTTGGTGTACAGAGAGTCATTTCATGGACATTACTGCACTCAAGTCATTGTCAAATGCTGCTGCAGCAAGGCAACCACACAAGAGGAGCGGCAATTCGTCTTCCAACGACTGCAACACCCAAGCTTAGGAGACGAGGCGCTTCTTGTCGCCTCCTGTAATTCTGCTCACAAGATCCCTGGCAGCAGAAAAGGGAAGAAAACAAACGTCTCCAGCCCAAAAATCTCAACCAAAAAATCCTCTTCTAAGTGGTTGTCCACGACCAATACGGGAGGAGTTTTCCAAGGTACTCGCTCAAAGGCAAAATCTGCCATACTTGGAGATTCGTCGTCCACATCTCTGGGAGGCTTTGGAACCGGGGGTAGCACTCCTCCAAACATCTACGACAATCCGGTGTTCCAAGAAGATGATCCAGGGGAAAATGTTACCCCAATAGATGCAGCATGTTCCGACATCCCCGAGGACGTCCACAATTCTCAAGACGAGACAAGCTCTGAAGCTGGGGGTACCACTCCTTCTGAGTCCGAACCAGAGGAGAACATTCCTACATACCCTGACGACTTCTCTGCACGAGGGTATGACTCAGAGGGCACGTCCTTCACCATTCCTTCCATCTCTCCTCATGTAAGGACGGTATTCATGACGGACAGCAACCAAGATGGTCCCAGTGATCGCCAACGCATCGACACTCTGGAAGCCATACTTCTTACCTTGGTCAAGTCCGTGGATGAGATTAAAGTGGCCCTTCCAACTCTGCAAGGAAGAACACTTGGCCAAACAAACGTGGGACCCGCGGTCAATGCGGAATCGAACTCAGCCGCACCAAACCCGAGTGATAATCCCCGTGAAAGATCGGCTCCCTCCGCTGTAGACGAGGCCAGGGAGGCAAGAAGGGAGGTCCAGGAGCTCCGGGCCATGTTCCATGCCCGAGAAAACTGCCAGGACCTCAGGATACGACAACCGTATCATGTTGCATGGAGAGATGTGCCCTTCCCACCAAGATATAAACCATTCAACATCAATCCGTATGATAGGAAGACATCTACAAGTAGGTACAATATCTACTTCGAAGTCACAACCGACCACCTGCCTCATGATGACGCCATCCTCACGCAGTTGTTCATTGGAGCGTTGGAAGGGGTTGCCTTTGACCGGTACCGCAACTTGCCGGACAACTGCATCCATTCCTTCGTCGGCTTCAAGCGTATGTTCCTAGAGAGGTTCTACGAAGTAGGACAAGACGTGACGATGTCCACCCTCATGGACGTTGTCCAGGGAGAAAAGGAGCTGACAAGGAACTATATCGAACGGTTTCGTTAAACCGCGATGAAGTTGCCTTCCGGTAACCCCGATTCCTCCTTGATTGAAATTTGCCAAAAGAGGCTGCTTCCCACAATCAGCCTCTGGATGTGCGAAAGTTAGTTTAAGGATTGGAAGACTTTCATTATCAGCACCACTAGCACAGAAGACAAGTTGAAGAAAGCTCACCAACTGGGATTACACGTCTCGGAAGGAGAGGACAAGGGCAAACGCCCTAACACCAACAACAATAATGGTGGTAACCCCTCCAACAATCGAGACAACAAGGGCAAGCAGGCTATGGTGGCCGACACAGCTCCGAAGCCTGAACCGAAGCCAGCAGAGAAGCAGTGGCCTCAGATGACCTACTCCTTCGAAGACGGCCATGTTAAGCCCATCTTGGACATGCTCATACAAGGAGGTCGAATTCAGCTCCCTCCTCCAAGACGTGAACCCCGTCCCGCAGAGATGGAAGGCCCCAAGTACTGCCACTATCATCGCTATGTCCATAATGCTACACAAGACTGCTACCAACTGAAGCGATACATCCAGCATCTCATCGATTCTAAGGCCTTGGCCATTGATTTCGAAGAGGTGACCGTAGCAGCCAATATGGTGTCAGTACAATTCGGCAGCTTTTCTCCGACAAAGACTCAAGATAGAGTAGTACCCGTCCCCAGAGCAAGAATGGAAGTCGCTAACCTTCCACCTCTCCGAGACCAAGCTGCTGGTCTAGTGCCCCTTACCACATCACAAGGAGAGGTCATGTAGGTCCATCCGGATCTGGTACCTGAAGTGACTCAGTCCGCACCACCCTCCACCAGTAAAAAAAAGAGTGGGAAAGTCAAATCATGTCGCACAATCTCGACAGAGGTCGAAGAAGCTACTGGTGTTGTTACCCGATCCGATGCACAAACCCAACCTCCATCGGATAACTCGATTGAAGATCATCAGCTGACAGCTGCTGATGCCCCAGGACCTTCTCAGCCTTCGACGACCGACAAGCCTAGGCCGAAGGAGACTCACTTTGACAAGCCGCTCCGAAGAGATACGCCTTATGGGCTGGAGAGGCCCTACAACTTTGACACCTTGGCACAATTGGCCAACACACCGGCCAAATTATCACTATATGAGCTCCTGAGACTCTCTAAAGTTGTTCGCGTCGCATTGAGCGAGGCACTCCAGAATGCCGACGCATATCTGGCTCAGTCCAATCTCACTGGGGAGAGCTCGCCTGCAGATCTTCAAGACAGTGCTTGCACTGGTGCAATGCCCAACATTGTCTTCACTCCGCAGGATATGCTTATCAAGACCAACCTGCACGATCACCCTCTGTATTATACTGGGTACATTGGCGATATCAAGGTGGATCGGATTTACATTGACCCCGGTTCTTCCATAAGCATTATTCCGAAGAGCCTGCTACACCATCTGTGCATCCCAATGCATCGCCTGATGCCAACAAGCACTGCCATCAGCGGTTTCAATTCAGGCAGAAGCTATCTGGTCGGAAAGATTTGCCTGAAGTACCAAATCGACGACCTTCAGTCAGAAGTGACCTGTTATGTCATAGATGCGGACACTTCCTACAATATCCTCCTAGGGCGTCCTTGGATACACGATTATATGATCGTACCTTCCACACTGCACCAGTGCTTCAAGTACGTCGATAAGCATGACTTCGTAAGGACAGAATTTGCCGACATCGATCCCTTTAAAGGGGTTGAATCTTACTACTCTGACTCATGCTTGTACGAGAAGTCAAAAAGGTACCTTGTCGAAGAAGATACTCAAGCTCCAACTGAGGCGGCAACTGGATCGAAAGAACCTCTAACGATCAACCTCCAAGCCCGCAAACCTGGCAGAACTGTACCCCTTACGGCCACTTTGCGTAAGGACGTAATCAGCCTCTCTGCACAGGAGGAGCAGATGATAATCCGACTGCCAAGATCTGGCCAAGTACCAAGACCCACGATAGAGCCACTGACAATTAGGCTGCCTAGAGTGAGTCAGCAACAAATAGAGGAGCTCAATCCCTTTGTCAAGCCGATGATGGTTCGTCTTCCCCGAATAAATCGACAGCCGAACCCTAAGCCGGGGACTGCTAGCCAGCCAACAACTCCCCGCCCAGCACCAAGCACTAAACTGGGGGTGGCTAGTACGCCAATGACTCCACGTTTCGCTCTACCCATGGAGCCCCTGATGATTAAGCTGCCCAAGTCGTCCTTCCAATCTACATTGATACAGGGAGTGGTTGAAGAAGAGCCAGAGCTAGCCAAGTATGTGGCTGCTCACACTGATGTTCCATCTGCAGATCCCACTGGAAAAGATACCTTATTTCATCAATAAAGGGCTATCTTTGAACTACCTCGAGCTTAATAAGATTTGTACAATGTATGCTATGGAACATGGTATAGGCACCCACCTGCACATACAGGTAATAAATGTCTACACCGCAAACCAACTTACCCCAATGGAAGACGCTTACTGCATAGTCGAGGGAGCGGATCATCCAATCATTTTTGGCTGGAAGAATGATCCACAACCCTTCAGGATAGAAAAAGTTGATCTCGAGCCCGACACCGGGAGACTGCCCCTTTATTTGTATAGTTCCCGATCCAAGTACCTCATACAAAAATAGGGGTATGATCTGGAAACTACACTAGGTTTGAACTATGGCACTGGACGGCGGTTACCCTTACAATTGCCGATTCCGGCTGGGAAACCACGAGATTACTACAACAAAACCAGATGTGGGCTAGGTTATGTTACACCTGCAACGACCCCTGAAAGCGCAGACGAGGAATGCGACTGGCATTCACACTCAATCGGATCACCCACCTCCGATTCGGATGTTAGCATCGGGGACGTGTTCAGGCAAGTCTTGTCCGTCAATATGGCATTTGCCGACGCCTACGAAGAAGATGAAGACATTCCTGAACTTCTTGAGTTAGAGCCGTGGGCTCAATAGCTAGATGCGCAATGGGAGAAGCGGTTCGAACAAAGAGAACCTCCTACCGAAGATGAGGTTGTACAAGTTGACCTCGGTGATGAGTCCTCTCCAAAGCCCATATTCGTCAGCAAGAATCTGTCAGACGAAGAGCGAGAATCGCTACTGCAACTCGTCAGAGAATACATCGACGTGTTCGCCTGGAGCTACGAAGACATGTCAGGACTGAACCCAGAGGTTGTACTTCACAAACTCAATATTCGACCGGACGCAAAACCAGTCAAGCAACAGCAACAACGGTTCCGTCCCGACATCATGAATGCTATTGAAGCTGAGGTCAACAAATTGATAGCTAGCGGCTTCATCCGCGAGGAACAACATCCAGATTGGGTAGCCAATATAGTACCAGTCCTCAAGAAGAACGGGAAGATTCGAATCTGCATCGACTTTCGCAACCTGAACGAGGCATGTCCCAAAGATGAATTTCCTCTCCCTATCACAGACATCATGATTGACAACACCTGCAGCTTCGAGCATATGTCATACATGGATGATTTCTCGGGGTACAACCAAATCAAGATGTTCCCTGATGACGAAAAGCATACATCATTCTGAACACCAATTGGCACATACTGCTACACAGTCATGCCTTTCGGTTTGAAGAATGCTGGCGCCACCTATCAAAGAGCTATGAGCGTCATCTTTAGAGACCACTTGTGCAAGATGGTGGAATGCTACGTCGACGACATCGCCGTCAAAATACGCTCTAAGGAAGATCATATGCATGATCTGAGGACAGTGTTCGACTTGATGTAAGCGCACAATTTGAAGATAAATCCCACAAAATCCTTCTTGGGCATATCCAGCGGGAAGTTCTTGGGTTTCATCATTATTTTCCAGGATATCCACATAGACCTTGAGAAGACGAAGGCAATCATGGAGATGGGTCCCCTGAAAAATCTCCGTGAACTCCGAGGCCTTCAAGGGAGGCTGGCCTACAGCAGGAGGTTTATTTCTAACCTCTCCGGACGATGTCAGCCATTCACCCACCTCATAAAAAAAGGGGTTTCATTCGTATGGGATGAAGAATGCCAACGCACCTTCGACAGCATCAAGGAATACCTGACGAACCCTCCAGTCCTAGTGTCCCCAGTTGCTGGAAAACTATTTCTGCTCTATGTGCGAGCTATGGAGCATTCTCTCGGTGCTCTACTAGCACAAAACAATGATGCAGGCCATGAAAAAGCTATATATTATCTCAGCCGAATGATGATGGGACCGGAGCACCGATACACTGCCGTAAAAAAGGAATGCCTTGCTCTAGTGTTCGCCATTCAGAAGACGTGACACTACGTCACGGGATAAACCATCCATGTCATATTAAGAGTTAACCCCCTCAGGGTCCTCATGACTAAGCCAGGCGCACTCAGCTCTCGCCTCGCTACCTGGACGATATTACTGTCCCCCTACCACATGATCTTCGTCCCACAGAAAGCGGTTAAAGGTTAAGCTCTGGCAGACTTTTAGCAGCTCATCCAGGTTCAGAATCAACCAGAATAGACGAAGAGATTCCAGATGAGGTCGCCAATTCAAATACGATTTTTTATGATGCCATCTGGTGAATGTTCTTCGACGGCGCTTCCTGAACTGGGCCCAAAGGCAACATCGTCGCTGGAGTCGGAGTAGTGCTGATCTCTCCCTCCGGGCTGGTGATTAATCGGGCCTACTCCCTTACGGAGCCCTGTTCAAAAAATGTGGCCGAGTACAACGCTTTAGTCATTGGCCTCCGACTCGCAAAAGAGCTGGAGGTAGAGTATATAGAAGCATACGGCGATTCGCAGCTAATCGTTAACCAGATCCGGGGCTCATACGAAGTTCGTCATGAAGACATGATCCCCTATCACCAAATAGCAATAGACATCATCTCATCCTTGGAAGGGTTCTTCATAGAACATGTTCTCAGGCTCCATAACATTGAAGCCGATGCCCTAGTAGGCCTTGCCGCTTCCTTAGCAGTTCCGAATCATGCTCACCACTTGGTTGACATAATAGGCCGTGAATTGGTCTGTCCCAAGAATAATGTTTAATGTGTGGAGAGTTACTCCGCTCTAACTGTTGATGAAGCACCAGACTGGAGACAGCCATTCATTGACTTGGTAGTCTACGACGTCCTGCCAGAGAATCCAAAGGAAGCCACTTCTATCAGAAGACGTTCCTTCAGATTCTTCTATGATACAGAGACGAAAATGCTGTATCGGCGATCATACAATGGATTACTGCTTCGGTGTCTGTCGAATACAGAAGCCAAAGAAGCTGTACGTGAAGCTCACGACGGTGTCTGCGGGGCCCATCAGCCTGGCCCGAAATTGTAAGATCGCCTTTGCCGAACGGGCTATTACTGGCCCATGATTGTTGCAGATACGATAGATTATGCACGAAAGTGCAAAGACTGTCAAGTCTACGCAGATTTCATCCATCAACCATCCGAGTTTCTACATCCAACGGTAGCATCCTGGCCATTCGAAGCATGGGGAATGGACATCATTGGTCCAATCACTCCGTCTTCGTCCCGAGGACATCGCTTCATACTTGTAATCACAGATTACTTCTCCAAATGGGTGAAGGCTATTCCACTGGCAGAGGTCAAGACTTCAAACATGATCAACTTCCTCAAGCATCACGTAATCTAACGCTATGGACTGCCCCGAAGGATCATCCACGACAACGGTCCGCAGTTCGCAACCACGCTTTCTATTGGTTCTGCGACAAATACCGGATCCAGAATATTACTTCAACGCCGTACAATTTGGCAGCAAATGGGTTGGCAGAAGCGTTCAATAAAACTATAATCAAGCTGCTCAAGAAGTTCATGTCTGCCAACAAATGCGATTGGAATAAGAAGCTTGGCGAATGCTTATGGGCGTACCGTACTACAGTACGGACGGCCACTGGGAACACACCATTCTCTCTGGTGTATGGAAGAGAGGCAGTTCTCCCATTAGAGACTCAAATCCCCTCACTCTGCGTTGCTCTCACCTACCGACTAACAATGGATGATAATCACCATCGTCGACTACAAGAGTTGGAGGCCCTAAATGAGAAGCATCTGTTAGCTCAACAACGAATCGAGCTATACCAAGCACGTATCTCGGGAGCTTTTAACAAGAAGATTAAAATCAGAACATTCCAAGTGGGCGATCTCGTTCTGGCAGTACGAAGGCCGATGGTTATGACTCACAAAACCGCCAGCAAATTCCAGCCAAAGTGGGAAGGCCCATTTATCATCGAGGCTGTATTCTCCAATGGAGCTTATCGCCTCGCAAAACAAAATGGAGACTTGCTCATGTTTCCTATCAACGGCAAGTTCCTAAAGAAGTATTATGTCTGAAACGACATCCTCCAAATTTTCCAGGGTGTTGAGTTATGTACCCCCTGGTACCGCTGAACTCATATTCTGACTCCAAATTTCCCATAATGATGAGTTATGTTCCCCTGGTACCGCTGAACTCACATTCTGACACCAAATTTTCCATAATGATGAGTTATGTACCCCCTGGTACCGCTGAACTCACATTCCGACTCCAAATTTTCTAGAATGATGAGTTATGTACCCCTGGTACCGCTGAACTTACATTCTAAACTCCAGATCTCCCAGCTTGATTGAGTCATGTACCCTCTGGTACCACTGAACCTACATTCTAATCCCAAATTTTCTAGATTGTTGAGTTATGTACCCACAAGTGCCACTGAACTCACACTCTGGTCACTACAGATAAATTTATATCGCATCTTTTAGGTAGTAAGTCACGTATGATCATACCTCTGAACTTTCTTCCTAAAAGAGCTCCCTCCACATAATCTAATACCCGCACTTTCAGTACATAAACAGGGTAACAGATCCATAAATTTCCTGAAACAACCACGTCGATGTTACCTCTGAGTTGTTTTCGTTCCATCAAAAATAAACTATCCCTCACGTAGAACTTCCATGTCCTCATTACCTCTGAGTTGTTCTATGTACCCCTTCATGGTGTCCACTCCTACCACGTCCTCATTACCTATGAGTAGGAAGATTCCATCGAAGAAACTATCATATTTACCACGTCCTCATTATCTCTGAGTAAGTATGTGGGTTCTCTCTCGTCTTATTATCCGTATCCAGAACCAGGGTACGCCAAGGATAATAGGTCCACAAAAAGTCTCCCATTAGGACAACTACTGCCAAACAAAGAATAGAGCGAATGCATTCTGTTTATTCAAAATCAGTTACATGACTACATCTCATGAGCAAGCCAGAAAAGTTCTCCATCGTTTCATCCAGACAAGAAAGGAAAAAGATTACATTGATGTCCAAAAAGAAGCGAAACACAAGCTTCAGCTAAAGACGGACAGAAATATTAAGACAAAGGATGGACATTTAGGGGAGCCCACGAATCCTAGTTGTGGGGGCGCATATACCATTCCCTCAACCATCTTTCGTATGAAGGATCTATTTGAGTAAGATCCTCGTCCGGAGCAGGAAGGTCAGAACTCCCAATATTACCACCTTCAGACTGGGGCTCCTCCTTTACAGCAACTTCAATGTTGGGAGTATTTTCCACCCCTATAGGCGCCAGCTCTTCCTTTTGTTCCTCCTTTTTTGGTATCACCTCCTCCTTAACGAGCGATGACTCTTGTTTGATGAAAGAAGGCAGCAACTCCTCCTTCATAATGATTTCAGCCTTCGGCAGGGACACTGCAAGAATCAAAGATAAAAGAAACAAAGTTAGAAGATGGCCAAGTCTAACTCAGTGTTTTGGAGCTTATGCAGCTCGGTTCAGCACAACCTCATGCGGCCCAGTCCAGACGAGTTTATGCGGTTCTGCTTAGTAGGGCCTTATGCGGCCCAGTCCAGATAAGCTTATGCTGCCCTGTTTGAAGGGGGCTTCATGAGGTTTGATTCAGAGGGACTTATCCGGCTCTGTTCGCCAGGCCATTATGCGGTTCAGTTCGTGAAGTATTTATGCGGCCACCGGACAACTCCCATGCGACTCAGACATGGGGTATACCCTCCATGCAGCTCGGCCATGGGACGTACATACGGCACACACAAGTTAAACAGTTTAAAGGCTTGTACAAAAAACATGCAACATAGCCATATTTGTTAGGATTTTTGAAGCATACGATCCTCCCAAAGTCCTTACCAGCAATGGTGGGGTGGACGTCAGGGTGGACTTCAGGCGCCGCGGCCGATGTAGAGGCCACACCGTTACCCTTCGCCGCAGCCTTGGAAACTTTGGGGGCCATCGTTGATCGAAGAAGAAGAAGAAGAGGACGACAGTTAGGGCAAGAAGAGCTTAGATTGAGGAAGAGAGTAAAGAGTTTCTTTCTCTAAATTACTCTTATTTATAGGAGGCCGAAGGGGGGACACGTAGACCGATAAACGCTTCGGGTCGTGTGTTGCAGGCAAAACCGGCTCCTAGAATTTCGTCCCCTCTCATAAAGGAGATTCATCAAAGCCCAAAATCCAAATATTTAATGAACCAACTCTTGGGATTCCCCCAAAAGATGGCTCTAAATCAAAAAGAATCAAGGGCAATTAATGTCGCCTACGTGGCAGAAAGGACAGTATGCGGCCAGAAGCGATCCATGCGGCCAGAGCGGTCCATGCGGCTAGGCAGTCCATGCGGCCAGGCAATCCATGCGGTCAGGAAAGCCATGCGGCTAAGAAGTCCATACGGCCAAAATATCTTATGCTGCCAGGAGAGCTTAAGTGAACATAGTCATGCTTCTCATTCAAAGTATTTTAATTTTTCAAATTGAAAACTTTGAAGGGGGTCTTGTAGAAGCATGGAAATAAACAGGAAATCCTATACGGCTCAAGACTAGGAGAGTTTCATGCGGCTCAAAATTTCATTAGAGTGCCATGCGGCTCAAAAGTTCATTAGAGTTCCATGCGACTTAAAAGATCCTTAGAGTTTCATGCGGCTCAAAAATCCCTCTAGCTCCATGCGGTTCTATGCAGCAGCCTCATTCAATGCCACGTACAGCTGGCCACCAAGCAGCGGCCTCATTTAATGCTCTGACATAACAAGGCGGCTCTGACATAAAGGAGAACTGACAGCTCTGACATAAAGCTGCAATGATGACTCTGACATGAAGGCGTGCTCCTAGGAAAATGAAGAAAATCTCTATAGCTGGCACAAATCTACCAATTCTAAAGCTCATTATGCGGCTATCATCTCCATGCGGCCGCCACCCCCATGCGGCTGCTACTCCTATGCGGCTCGGATCATGGGGCCACCCCCATGCGGCTGCTACTCCTATGCGACTCGGATCATGGGGCCACCCCTATACGGTCGCTACTCTCATGCGGCTCGGATCACGAGGACCATCTCCATGCGGTTCAAATGCTGAGAGGCCACGTCCATGCAGCCTTGACACGTGGCCAGCCTTATGTGGTTCAGTTGGAAGCCATCCTCATGCGGTTCAGATTTCGAGGGCCATACCTATGCGGCTGCCACCTTCATGCGGTTCAAATCTTGAGAAGCCACCCTCATGCGGCTCTGTCAAGACACCTTGTCCCTGTGGCTCACGGTTAGGACACGTGGCAGAGGATCAGTTCCCCCTGGCTCGCTACATAATGATGGTTGGACACGTGGCACCAAATCAATCAAGAATCATCCACCCAGATTTAGTGCAATCATCATAATTACTCGGATCAAATCAAATTTATTACAATTGAGCAGATTGAACACGTGGCGAGAGATCCGAGCTTACCATAACAAATCATAAAGATTCATGGCAATCAACATTAATTGCCCATACGGATTTGGCGCAATGAACATTAACTGCCCAGATTTGTTGCAATCAAGATTAATGGCCCAGATTAATTGCCAACAAAGCAGGATCAAGGAAAATGATAATTAATCCCCAAACTGCCGACTTTTTAAGAGGAAATCATTGCAAACCCTAATGATCACACTCTACTCCTATAAATAGCAAGGTGCCATTCCCTTGCAAAACCCTGGAGAAAAAGAGCACAGAGGAGCGCAAAGAGAGAGAAGAACCCGGCTGGACACACAGAGAGAAAAAGGCACGCACAAAAGAGTCTTCCCACACATTCTGAGAGCATTTCTTCATCAGAGCCAAGGCTACATCCGATCTTCCAAGGAGTAAGACAGAGCTGCCGTCGCTTTCCCGAGCCTCTACCGTTACCCCCCAGAATCAAAAATAAACAATCGTACTTAGATTGATGTACCTAGGTTTTCATCCCTAGGCTTTTTTTGTACGAGCGAGTTTGTATTGTGAGTCTAAGTTCAGTCCTTCTATAAAATTGTTCTGTACTTTTATAATCAATGGCAAACATGGCTAGGTTAGGGTCCAAATATATTTTTTAGTCAAGTCGAATTCGAAAAGTCAACTAATGAGTCTCTTGTGCCATTCGCAATTAAATAGCACATATAAACTCGATTGAGTGGCACCCTTAGCATGTATGTCGTAGACTTAAAATGGGTCAAAATCATATATTGGGTCAAATAGTTTTGATCTATATCGAGTTCCGAACTCACATAGGAAGCTAGGTATGGAATTATGGTAAATAATCTAATTGCCTAAATTTGACTCGAAGTTGCGCGAAGTCAAAAGGATGCTAGGGGACAAATTCGGATGGGACATGATATATCAAATTTAAGGTCATCCTGTCTACTACAAAACTCATAAAGGACGTTTTCGAGAGATGGGCATGTCGTATGCTCTAACAATCAAAGACACAAAAAGTACATATAAAATCCTAATTAAATATACAATATAACCTAATAATTAGAAATATTATAAAATAAAATAAAAATAATTCCCAAAAATCAAGGTCCTCACAGCCTAGTTAGTTTAGACATAGTTGACTAGCAAGTTGACCAAGTTGATAAAAGTCAACTTTGGTTTAAACTTGATCCAAATTGACTCAAACGGACTTGAAATGACTAGATAACTCAAGTTTGACCTAAACTTGGGATAATAGGCTAATTGACTTAGGGTTGACCTAGTTTGACCAGAATAGTTGACCAGAGTTGACCAAGGGTTGACTTTGACCTAGAATGACCTAGAATCATTTAGAATGCATTGTAGATTACTCTTATTTCATATTAGACACTTTGTAACCTGTGGTTGCTCTAAATAGGACTCAGATACTCCAGTTCGGACTCATATTCGCATCAGACATTCGGGATATCAGGGGAGTACATTCTCTGACCGTTTTATACTTGCTAGAAATTCTATTCTTGTTATAGACTAATTTATTTGAACTGACATGATGTTATCATGAATTAGTACTATATGGATCTTTATATGAGATGTTATCTCCCTCGGATGCATCGAATACATCATGTCATGTGCTTTTTATGAACATCATGTATTCCATGGACTCTTATTATTCATGTACACTCATGTGCTCTCATGTACTCTCATGATCGCATGAGCTTCATGTATAAAACTTTCATGTATAATAACAAAACCTGTATAGGTCCTTGTGTATTGATTGGGGTACGGAGGAGTAGAAGTAGCCATGTGAACAATTCCAAAGTAGTGTAATCATGTATAAACTCTGTAGTATAATCATGTATAAACTCAAGTCGTTCACATAACTATCTTATACTCTAAATCACATTGTCACGCCCCAGAACCAGAATACTGGAGAGCGGGGGCAGACATAGCCAGCTACGTATATTGAAATAGAATACATCTCAACTATACGGTCACGGCTGTCTAGATATGAGGGTTTACTACAAGCCAGCAGTCTCTTAAGGTCAAGCCTATTGTCTCAATCTCAAGCAATTAACAGAGTTACAAGATATTAGAGCATCAAATATATATATATAAGGCGTCCCAAATATTACATATTGGATGATCATGAAGCTAGTCGTACAAAATGATAGGACTAGCAAGAGTTCAGTCATACATGATCAACCCTAGGATTTGTTAATCATGTTTACAGCCCGTAGGCAGACAGTAAGTAAATGTGCATCGAGCTAACAGGTGCTCGTCGGCTAAACGCCTTAAAAGAATAAATTTACATATAAGTGGGTGAAACAAAAAAAGAAAAATCCACTCGTAGCCCGGGTTCCGTCTAGTGTTCACCATTGGGCTGGAAGCTTGGTAGATCCTCGGGAGATGCTCCGAAATCTGGCCACACAAAACCAGCTGGGTCAAACCCCAGAAAGAGCAAGTGCCACAAGGAGGCCACAAATAAGAACAAAATCCAGCATATCAGAATATAACGAATAAAAGGAAAGTACAAGTAATAAAAGTACACAGAGCGATAAACGACTAGGGACGTGGAACCATTCCGGGAGCCAGGTTACAATTCTTACACAAAACAAAGACCGGAATTGTACCCCTTCGCCTGAATAACTCACTGTCTCTACCCATTTATCGTTAGAGATAAGTAAAACAATTATGATCAAGAGTTCCAGGTACAGGGGCTAGACAAGACTTAGACAGAGCTGGACACCATTCATTCACAATCGGCCAAGCAAGTACTACGGCTTACTATTTTAACTAACTAGGGTTATCACAAACCTAATTACTAACAAGATGCAAGTAAGAATTCCAGTCCCAAGCCCTACAGACTATCCAGTTATCCTTCTGCGGGTTGAGAGTTATAGGTGGGTACATTGCCCGGGAGGCAAATGTACCCTTAGGTGACTTAGAGGGTGCAACACATGACAGTGTGCTGGAAATATGCTCTACTCGTCGGCAAGCTACAAGTCCATTAAAGTGCCCAGATAACAAGATTGCCTGTGACTGGGAATTCTCCATGTTCTAGTTTGATCTAATCATTAGCCTAATCCAATTTAGCGCGAGTCCCTGGCCGTGGTACCCAGGAAGTCACGTCCTAGACATGATGCAAGACAAGACAAGTGGATTGTACAAGCAAGCAAGCAGGAACACCCACGGTGTCAAGTTGATTATAGGAGTCAAGTTAACAAGTTACAAGTCAAGTCAAGTCAGGAGTGCGCCGCCACGGGCCACTATCAAGTTATCAAGATAAATCATGTCAGAATACTGTCAGGAGTGCTCCACTACGGGTCACTGTCGTGTTATGCTAGTTCCTTGTCATACCATGCTATGTACAATAGTCATTCCCAACATATTAAGCAAAATCAAGTTCCTGTCGAAAGGCGTAAGGATATAAAATGGGCATAAAATATCTAATAAAATACTAATATAATTAGGACTATAGAAGAGCCAAGATCAAGAAATAACAAATTCATCATAGACAAGTAGGTTGTGCAGGGTATGTAGTGCGCAGGGTGCCAAGTGCGCAGGGTGAGCTGCGCAGGGTACCAACTGCGCAGGGTGCCAAGTGCGCAGGGTGAGCTGCGCAGGGTACCAACTGCGCAGGGTGCCAAGTACGCAGGGTGAGCTGCGCAGGGTGCCAAGTGCGCAGGGTGAGCTGCACAAGGTACCAACTGCGCAGGGTGCCAAGTGCGCAGGGTGAGCTGCACAGCAAATGGATTATGCTGGATCAGGTTGCGCATGAATGGATGGCGCAGGGTCAGATTGTGCATGAGTGGAGTGCGCAGGGATAGACTGCGCATGAGCAGACTGCGCATGAATCTATGCGCACTCGGGTTGAGCGCAGTTCGCCAAGGGGCAAGCTGCGCGGTCGGTGCTGCGCTAAAGAGAGCTGGCCGAGGGGGATGCGCAATCCAGCCCTGCGCTAAAGAGCGCAGGCTGCTGTCTTCTTCTCCAGGCCGAAAAGAAGACTCCAAGAACTCTAAGGTTCAAAACTTCATATCTTGGTAAAATCAAAACCAAATCTAGATTTTCAAAGGTCTAACTTGAGTAAAATTGAATTCTCTTCCACATGGAAGCATCAAAACCCACAAAAATCCAACCAAAATAGATCAAAACTATATAAATTCGAAAATAGTCAAAACCTAGATCTAGAAAAATGAAAGCTCCAAATCACAAAATGTCAAGTTCTAAAGTTGTTCTCCATGGCCTAATCTAGCTAATGGACAAATAAAAAGTGGTGCTTATTTGATGGAAAGGTGCACTTGCCTAGGGGTTGGGGAGTTATGTGGAAGAAGGAAGAAGATGGAGAAGTTAATGGAGAATAAAGAGGAGAGAGAAAGGTTGGTGGAGATATAATGAGGGTGGGTGTGTTGTGTTGAGGGTAGAGTGTAGGTTAAAGTGTACTAATTCATATTAAACCAAACCTAATCAAACCAACCCAATTCCACAAAATAAAACCAAGCCGTGGTCCAAACCCATTTACGAGAAACCAAATCCGCAAGTCAAGAAAATAAAATACGTGCCAAAATCAAATTACGAGTACAAATACGAAATACAGAAAATGGGGGTGACAACTCTACCCACCTTCAAAGAATTCCGTCCTCAGAATTTAATCAAGGAGCAAGAGATTGCCACGACAAGCTATACTAAGCACAGATAAGCTATACTAAGCAGTTCAATCATACAATCATACAATGCAAGCAAGGAAGGGAAAGCGTAAGGCACAAGGAAGACATTATACCTTACGAGTCAAACAGGTAGGGATATCGCGATCGGATGTCGTCCTCACGCTCCCACGTTGACTCACCTAGAGAGTGATGACCCCAAGCAACACGGACTAAGTTAATAGTCTTGTTCTTGAGCGTCTTTTCTCTCCGGTCTAATATAGATACGGGCCTCTCCTCATACGAAAGGTTGGTACCAACAACCAATTCCGAATGATCTAGAATATGGCTCGGGTCCGGGATGTACCGTCTTAATTGGGATACATGGAATACATCATGTACCTCACTTAACGACGGCGGAAGAGCGAGACGATAGGACACATCGCCTACTCGCTCCAGAATATCGAACGGCCCTATATACCTAGGACTAAGCTTTCCCCGCACGCCAAAACGAATGACGCCGCGGGTAGGCGAGATCCTAAGGAATACATGGTCGCCGACGGTAAATTCTAAGGGTCGTCGATGAGCATCGGCCCAATGGCGCTGGCGATCCTGAGCAACTCGGAGGTGATCTTTGACTTTTCTGACCACTTCAACCGTCTGAGAAATCAGTTCTGGATCGAGCATCTGCCTCTCTCCGACATCGTCCCATGCTAACGGGGATCTGTACTTCCTGCCATACAGAGCCTCGAAGGGTGCCATCTGGATACTGGCGTGGAAACTATTATTGTATGAGAATTCTACCAGGTACAGGTGATCCTCCCACGAACCACCGAAGTCAAGGGTACATGACCGCAATATATCTTCGAGAGTTTGTATAGTACGCTCTGACTGCCCATCTGTCTGCGGATGATACGCTGAGCTGAACTTGAGACGACTCCCCAAACTTTGATAAAGACTGCACCAGAAGTACGATGTGAATCTCGTATCCCTGTCTGATACTATGCTGACTGGCACTCCGTGAAGTCGGACGATCTGCCTGAGATACATCTCTGCTAGCTGCGCCGTCGACTGTCCAACTCTAAATGGAAGAAAGTGTGCCACCTTGGTAAGCCTGTCCATAATGACCCAAATAGCATCTCTGCCTGCCGGAGATCTGGGTAACCCAGTCACGAAATCCATGGTTATGTGCTCCCATTTCCATTCTGGGATTGGCAAGGGTTGAAGAAGTCCAGCTGGCCTCTGATGTTCAGCCTTGACCTGTTGGCAAACCAAACATCGAGAGACATATCGGGCTATCTCTCTCTCTTCATACCATTCCACCAAAAGTGTTGACGAATATCTCTGTACATCTTCGTGCTGCCTGGGTGGATGGAATACTGCGAACTGTGAGCCTCTGATATGACTTCCTGTCTGATATCTCCACTGGGTACACAAAGACGCGTGCCGTGTCGAAGTGTACCATCCTCATGAATACATAACTCTGGCCTTCTCCCTGTCTCGCACTCTGCTCTGAGCCGCTGAATCTTGGAATCTGTTAACTGTGCGGTCCGGATCCTCTCAACTAGGGTGGACTGAATCTGTAGGCTGGCCATCAAGGCCATATTGGAAGGGAGGACAACTTCTATACCCATCTTCTGAAGATCTGCCAATAGCTCTGGTTGCACCGTCAGGAAATAAACTCCGGCTCTCCGGCTCAACGCATCTGCTACAACGTTGGCCTTCCCTGGATGATACTACAAATCTACATCGTAGTCCACCAGTAGCTCGAGCCATCTTCTCTGCCGCATATTAAGGTCCTTCTGGGTGAAAACATACTTCAGGCTCTTATGATCAGTAAATATCTCCACTCTGTCTCCGTACAAGTAGTGCCTCCACAACTTAAGTGCAAACACTACTGCTGCTAGCTCCAAGTCATGGGTCGGGTAATTCTTCTCATGATCACGGAGTTGACGTGACGCATAAGCAATTACCTTCCCATGCTATATCAAAACATATCCCAATCCTCTGCCTGAAGCGTCACAATAAACTGTGAATCCTCCGGTCCTATCTGGAAGGGTAAGAATGGGAGTCGTTATCAAACCTCGCTTCAACTTCTCAAATGATTCCTGACATTCTGCTGTCCAAACGAACGGCATATCTTTGCGGGTCAACTGGGTCATCGGCGCTGAAATTCTTGCAAAATCAGAGACGAACCGCCGGTAGTAGCCGGCCAATCCAAGGAAGCTGCGAACTTCTGCCACTGAGCTGGGTACTGGCCATGCCTCGATAGCCACAATCTTTTGGGGATCCACTTCCACTCCTCCTCTGGTAATGATGTGACCCAAGTAAGAAATACGATCGAGCCAGAACTCGTATTTACTAAACTTGGCGTACAACTGGTGCTCTCTAAGAATCTGGAGGACAACTCTGAGATGCTGCTCATGCTCTGCTTCACTCTTGTTGTAGACCAGGATGTCATCAAGGAACACTATCACAAACTGATCCAAGTAAGGCATGAAAATACGGTTCATGAGGTCCATGAACACTGCCGGCGCATTGGTCGCTCCAAAGGGCATAACTAGAAACTCCCAATGCCCGTACCTAGATCTGAACGCCGTCTTCGGGATGTCCTGCTTTCTGACTCTGATCTGGTGGTATCCTGACCGCAAGTCTATCTTCGAGAAAACTGAAGCCCCTTTGAGTTGATCAAACAAGTCATCTATCCTTGGAAGAGGGTATCTGTTCTTGATTGTCACTGAGTTCAAGGTACGATAATCAACACATAGCCTGGACGTACCATCCTTCTTTTTCACGAGAAGCATCGGGGCTCCCCAAGACGATCCACTTGCACGAATGAATCCCTTGGTCCTGAGTTTTTCAATCATCTTGTACAAAATCTCCAACTCAGAAGGCGCCATTCTGTAGACTCGCCCTGATACTGGTGCTGTCCCGGGAATCAAGTCAATGGTGAACTCGATCTCCCGCTCTGGTGGCATCCCTGGAAGTTCCTCTGGGAAGATATCTGGAAACTCTTCAACTATCCGGGGCAACTGCACTGCTGCTACTGCCATCCGCAATACTGGAGGAGATGGCTCTACTATGCCCCTGGAAAATGAAAACTATGGCTCTCCGGGAATACTAAAGACAACTCTGCCAACATGGCAGTCTATCCTAGCATAATGGTTCCTCAACCAATCCACGCCTAGGACTACATCATAGTCTGCCATAGGGAACTCTATGAGCCTAGCGGGGAACTCTCTACCGCTAATTGCGATCCGACACGAGGAAAACACTCGATCTACCCCCACAAGACCTTTACCAGTAAGTATATTGAGCCTCACTGATAATGACTCGGGCTCCAATCCTATCCGTGTCGCGAATCGTGCAGACATGAATGAATGCGATGCACCAGAATCAAATAATACAGATACTGGAAAGGTGTTGACGAGAATAGTACCTGCCACTACCTCACCTGGTGTAACTTCTTCTTCCATGGTCATCATCATAGCCTGACCTCTAGCTGCGGGTCCCCTCTGCTGGAAACCCCTCTGTCGGTTCTGTACTGGAGCCTGGGTGAACTGCTGCTGGTTCTGCTGCTGAAAGGCCTGGGCCTGAGGCAACAATGGCCTCGGGTACTGCTGCTGCTGCTGGGCTGGAACTGGGGCTGGTCCTCTCACCGAAGAACTAGAAAGGTTGGATGATGATGGACCTCCCCTATTCGGGCAGGTCCCTATCTGGTGGTCTGCTCCTCCACAAGCCAGGCACAATCCCTGCGCCCTACGACACTCTGCCACTACATGGCCCGGCTTCCCGCAATGCGAACATCCCACCGCGGAAGACTGCTTCTGCTTCTACTGCTGCGGGTACGTCGGGGTCGAATGCTGAACCGACGTCACTGAGGCCGCCCGCCTCGAAGTTCCAATGGTTATACCCCTAGCTGCCGGGGCTGGAGCTGAAGATTGGTGCATCTAGTTGTGGGACTGCTTCCTGTCTCCGGTCCTGTCCACAATTCTCCGGGAGGTATACTCATGCCTCCTTGCTGCCTTCAACACTGCATCGAACGTCTGGTGCTCGAACTGTTCGACAGCCAATAATATCTCTAAATGCAGCCCTTGCTGGAACCGCTGAGCCCTATCGAACTCGGTTGCCACCAAGGTGGGGGCGAACCTACTCAGCCTAGAAAACTCGGTCGCATAGCCATCGACCGTCCTGCCTCCTTGCTTCAAGTTGGTGAATCTGGTCTGCAAGTCATACCGTGCCACCGCATCGAAGTACTTTGTCTGGAACCTCTTTCTGAACGTCGCCCAAGTGACTGGTGCAGCTAACCCCGTGGCCTGGGCTGCCCACCAATCGCAAGCCAAGTCTAACAACTGTAGGCGTACCATCGCCACCTTTTCATTTTCAGGTGTCCTAGCTTCTTCTAGAACTACCTCGGTATCCTGAAGCCAAGCGTCCGCGGCAATCGCATCTTCACTGCCGTCAAAGAAGGGAGGGTTCAAGCGCTTGAAACTGTTGGCCGCCTGATTCCTTTGGGGAACCTCCTCGGTTTAGTGCATCATGAACTTCCTGGTGCAAGGCGTCGCCTCGACGATCTTGGAATGCAAGCAGTTCTCTGATAAGCCCTACCAAAGGTCCCTCATCCTGTCTAGCTGGTTGAACGGGCGGAGCTGCCTGAACTGGAGGTTCTGAGCCTCCGGGAAGCATAACTCGGAAGGCTACTCCAGAGTGCTGAGCTTGATCTTCCTGGCGCTGGGGTGCTTGCCGAGCTTCCTCTGGCTAGTTGGCAGGTCCGGGAGCAATGCCGCTGAAGAAGGCGACATAGGGAACAGTAAGGAAAGGACCAGGACAGATCAATGATACAAGCATGTGATCAGGTCAAGAATCTCAGGGATTTGAAGGTACGAGCAGAGATCAAAGGCGAATATTGATTGAGACATCTATTCGGTAAACCCTCATATTTCTTGATTGACAAGACCTGCATGGGCCACCACTTAAACCATGTTACGCCCCAGAACCAGAATACTGGAGAGCGGGGGCAGACATAGCCAGCTACGTATATTGAAATAGAATACATCTCAACTATACGGTCACGGCTGTCTAGATATGAGGGTTTACTACAAGCCAGCAGTCTCTTAAGGTCAAGCCTATTGTCTCAATCTAAAGCAATTAACAGAGTTACAAGATATTAGAGCATCAAATATATATATATAAGGCATCCCAAATATTACATATTGGATGATCATGAAGCTAGTCGTACAAAATGATAGGACTAGCAAGAGTTCAGTCATACATGATCAACCCTAGGATTTGTTAATCATGTTTACAGCCCGTAGGCAAACAGTAAGTAAATGTGCATCGAGCTAACAGGTGCTCGTCGGCTAAACGCCTCAAAAGAATAAATTTACATATAAGTGGGTGAAACAAAAAAAGAAAAACCCACTCGTAGCCCGGGTTTCGTCTAGTGTTCACCATTAGGCTGGAAGCTTGGTGATCCTCGGGAGATGCTCCGAAATCTGGCCACACAAAACCAGCTGGGTCAAACCCCAGAAAGAGCAAGTGCCACAAGGAGGCCACAAATAAGAACAAAAGCCAGCATATCAGAACATAAAGAATAAAAGGAAAGTACAAGTAATAAAAGTACACAGAGCGATAAACGACTAGGGACGTGGAACCATTCCGGGAGCCAGGTTACAATCCTTAAACCAAACAAGGACCGGGATTGTACCTCTTCGCCTGAATAGCTCACTGTCTCTACCCATTTATCGTTAGAGATAAGTAAAACAATCATGATCAAGAGTTCCAGGTACAGGGGCTAGACAAGACTTAGACAGAGCTGGACACCATTCATTCACAATCGGCCAAGCAAGTACTACAGCTTACTACTTTAACTAACTAGGGTTATCACAAACCTAATTACTAACAAGATGCAAGTGAGAATTCCAGTCCCAAGCCCTGCAGACTATCCAGTTATCCTTCTGCGGGTTGAGAGTTATAGGTGGGTACATTGCCCGGAAGACAAATGTACCCTTAAGTGACTTAGAGGGTGCAACACATGACAGTGTGCTGGAAATGTGCTCTACTCGTCGGCAAGCTACAAGTCCATTAAAACGCCCAGATAACGAGATTGCCTGTGACTGGGAATTCTCCATGTTCTAGTTTGATCTAATCATTAGCCTAATCTAATTTAGTGCGAGTCCCTGGCCGTGGTACCCAGGAAGTCACGTCCTAGACATGATGCAAGACAAGACAAGTGGATTGTACAAGCAAGCAAGCAGGAACACCCACGGTGTCAAGTTGATTATAGGAGTCAAGTTTACAAGTTACAAGTCAAGTCAAGTCAGGAGTGCGCCGCCACGGGCCACTATCAAGTTATCAAGATAAATCATGTCAGGATACTGTCAGGAGTACTCCACTACGGGTCACTGTCGTGTTATGCTAGTTCCTTGTCATACCATGCTATGTACAATAGTCATTCCCAACATATTAAGCAAAATCAAGTTCCTGTCGAAAGGCGTAAGGATATAAAATGAGCGTAAAATATCTAATAAAATACTAATATAATTAGGACTATAGAAGAGCCAAGATCAATAAATAACAAATTCATCATAGACAAGTAGGTTGTGCAGGGTATGTACTGCGCAGGGTGCCAAGTGCGTAGGGTGAGCTGCGCAGGGTACCAACTGCGCAGGGTGCCAAGTGCGCAGGATGAGCTGCGCAGGGTACCAACTGCGCAGGGTACCAAGTGCGCAGGGTGAGCTGCACAGGGTACCAACTGCGCAGGGTGCCAAGTGCGCAGGGTGAGCTGCGCAGGGTGCCAAGTGCGCAGGGTGAGCTGCGCAGCAGATGGATTGCGCTGGATCAGGTTGCGCAGGAATGGATGGCGCAGGGTCAGATTGCGCATGAGTGGAGTACGCAGGGATAGACTGCGCATGAGCAGACTGCGTATAAATCCATGCGCACTCGGGTTGAGCGCAGTTCGCCAAGGGGCAAGCTGCGCGGTCGGTGCTGCGCTAAAGAGCGCTGGCCGAGGGGGATGCGCAATCCAGCCCTGCGCTAAAGAGCGCAGGCTGCTGTCTTCTTCTCCAGGCCGAAAAGAAGACTCCAAGAACTCTAAGGTTCAAAACTTCATATCTTGGTAAAATCAAAACCAAATCTAGATTTTCAAAGGTCTAACTTGAGTAAAATTGAATTCTCTTCCACATGGAAGCATCAAAACCCACAAAAATCCAACCAAAATAGATCAAAACCATATAAATCCAAAAATAGTCAAAACCTAGATCTAGAAAAATGAAAGCTCCAAATCACAAAATGTCAAGTTCTAAAGTTGTTTTCCATGGCCTAATCTAGCTAATGGACAAATAAAAAGTGGTGCTTATTTGATGGGAAGGTGCACTTGCCTCGGGATTGGGGAGTTATGTGGAAGAAGGAAGAAGATGGAGAAGTTAATAGAGAATAAAGAGGAGAGAGAAAGGTTGGTGGAGATATAATGAGGGTGGGTGTGTTGTGTTGAGGGTAGAGTGTAGGTTAAAGTGTACCAATTTATATTAAACCAAACCTAATCAAACCAACCCAATTCCACAAAATAAAACCAAGCCGTGGTCCAAACCCATTTACGAGAAACCAAATCCGCAAGTCGAGAAAATAAAATACGTGCCAAAATCAAATTACGAGTACAAATACGAAATACAGAAAATGGGGATGACACACATAGTCACTTACAGTTCTCTATTACCATATATAGATATCTTTTGTTTATCAGATTCTCTCTTTCTCTTCATGTTTATTTCTTACAGCTAAGAATGTATCCTATTCTATAGCATGCTTTACATTTTCTGGCATGATATGAACTGCGTGAGATGTATTATGCTTGTTCCTGTCCTGATTGGACCTGTTGAAAATATTACAGAGAATGAGGAGTTCTTTCCTACTTACTATGGAGCTGGCTTAGGTGACACTGGTGACTTGGACCCTTAGGAGGATCCAGCAGTTGCGAAGGACTTGCCCATTATCTAGTTTAGACTTATAGACTAGTTATCTTTATTTAGATGTTTTGTCGTTGAGATGTACTTCAGTTATTTGGATTTTGATGTTGTTTAAACATCCAAACTTATTTCTTTCAGTTGTAGTTCTCTGTTGAGATTATTATCCATCTTTTATCTCTTCATTCCATCTTAGATTATATGATTAAGTTGTACTTTATATGTTGTCCTCCTTTTGGAGAGTATATTATTGTACAGGTACAGTTATATTGTTAGATGTTGTGACATAGGACAGCGTTCTACCATCGACACTACGGCGTAGGCTGGACGTACCCACTTCTCGTGCCCTTATATTGGGTGCGGATCATGACACATTTTTAGTGGTGGCCCATGCAGGTCGAGAGTCGCAACTAGTGCAATTTCGTAGTGGTACTCGAACTAGAGTATCACTACAGCCTGCAGTAGGATATAGGATATAAGTTTAAGTTACTCAATCATATTAGAAAAAACTCTTATCTAATTCTTGCTGCTAATTGCCTTCTTTTGAAATAATTGTCCTCCTTTGATTATATCGCTTCCTTCTCAGTAATTGATTTTTTGTTTGATCTGTCTTTAGGATGGTGGAGATACGATCGCATCGCTCTGGCCCAAGGGATACTACTGAGAGGTCTGCCACTTCTCGTCCAATTCAGCAGGACCTTGGAACCGCAGCACCTCTCGCTCCTGCTCAGGTGGGTGCGTCTCCAGCTTTTGGGAGTGCTTCTCCACCGGCTCCAAGGACTACCACGGGGATTCAGGGGATGCTACCGCCACCGCCTCAGGGGACAGTTGATATGGCACAGTTCTTTTCTTTCTTCCAGTAGATGATGGAGGCTCAGCGATGCCAGTCGAAGGATATAAGGCAGGGCATTGACAATGCCCATCAGCTAGCCATGGTAGCAGTGGAGAAGGTGACTACCCAGCCACAGGAAGGGCAGATACAGTCGTACCAGCCGAGGACCCGGAGTATTCAGGACTTTCAGAAGATGCGGCCGCGAGACTTCAAGGGTACTAAGGGTATCCTATATGCCGACGACTGGATCGAGCAAATAGAGGAGATCTTTCACCTCGTGAAGATACCAGCTAGACTTCAGATAGAGGCAGCAGGCATGCAGATGCAGGACCTTGCCCGTATATGGTACCAGACCAACCCCAGGGTTGGTACAGAGGGGCAGACATGGGAGGCTTTCAAGAAGCTCTTTAAGGAGAAGTTCTTTCCTGACACAGTACTTGGCGCCTTGGAGACGTAGTTCGAAAACCTGGTTTAAGGGAACCAGACAGAAGAGGAGTATGCCGGAGAGTTCTGCCGCCTGGACAGATTCTTTGAGGGCCTTAGCGAGACGATGGAAGCTAGGAGGTTCAGGAAGGGCTTGGTCAAGGAAGTCAAGTCCTTGAACAAGAGCGACAGAAATGCTACCTTTGAGGAGATTCTGTTGGGAGCTATGGTAGCGAAGGACGACCTCGAACTGAAGCTGAAGAGAGGTCGTGATTCACATGGAGCCGCCGGCAGTGGAGGCCCGGCCAAGATGCCCCATTTTCAGCGGCAGCATCAGCAGAAGCCGTTCCAGCAGCAGCAGTTTCAGAGTCAGGGTCGTGCACCTTTTCAGCAGAGGCAGAAGGAAGATTCACGAGATTTTAGGCCAGGAGGAAGGACTTGATGTGCGAGTTTTGGGCCAGGAGGAAGACTCGCGAGATTTTTATTTTTTTTTCTTATATATATATATATATATATATATATATATATATATATATATTAATATATATATATATATATATATAAAATATATATATATTTTTATTTTATATATATATATATATATATATATATATATATATATATATATATATATATATATATATATATATATATATATTATATAAAAAAATATATATATAATATATATATATATATATATTTTTTTTTTATATAATATATATATATATATATATATATATATATATATATATATATATATATATATATATATATATATATATATATATATGTCGCAAGATATTCAATAAAAATCTCGTGAGATCTTCATTATTTTTTTTTGTTTTCTTATATATATATATATATATATATATATATATATATATATATATATGAATACACCCAAAATTCAATAAAAAATTTCTAAAAACGTCTAAACCCAAAAATAACTTATCAAATATTTTGGTAAAACTCGTGTGCGAAATACTGACAAAATAATATTTACTTGATAGTTTTGCTATCACAAAAGAAATCATATAATTAATTACTAAGCTATTTGTTAAATAGGAAAATACTAAAAATATTTAATAAAATATAATAAAACTTTTGCAAAAATTAGGGGTCTATACTTAACAAATAATAATAACAACATCTCTATATATCCTGAATTCACACTCACATATTGGTCCAGAAAAATCTTATGATAAGAATATTTATATATATTAAATATTTTACACTAGTATTTATGAAGGATGTCATATTTGACTGGGTTCCATATACATAGGATGCAGATATGGCTAGGCCTTTTCTAACATGGCCAAAACACTAGTCAAAGCATACCTCTACACCAGTCATGCCAAAGTCCTAGTCGATATGCATCTCAAAACTTAACCATGACTAAGGCCATATATATAAATAGTTTTAGGCTATTATAAATATAATTATATATATACGAAATTGCATTTAAACCTATTGGTTATATAACATACCAAAATAAATTTATAATAATTCTACTAAATCATGTCAAGCTAACATGGTTCTACCAAGTGGGGCTGGCTAGGTTAGGGTCCAAACTTATTTTCTAGTCAGATCAAACCTAAAATGTTAACCAATGATTCTCCCGTGTCATTCACAAATAAATAGCAGATGGGAACTTGATTGAGTGGCATACCCTTGGTATGTGTGTCGTAGGATCAAAATGCGTCAAAATCATATATTGGGTTAACTGGTTTTGATAGATGTCGAGTTCAGAACTCACGTTGGAAGTTAGGTCTAGAATTATACGGTAAATAGTCAAATGGTCTAAATTGATCCGAAGTTGTGCAAAATCAAAAGAATGTTAGAAAACAAGTTTGGGTGGGACATGATATATCAAATTAAAGGTGGACTTGTCTACTTCAAAACTCGTGAAGGATGTTTCAAACAATTGGCATTTCTTGTGCTCCAAAAATTAAAGCTACGAAAAAGTACGTCTATATTTATAATAAAAATCTAAAAATATAATCTAATAAATACAAATCGTATAAAATAAATAAAAATAATAATTCCTAAAAAATTAGGGTCTTACACCTGGTGATCTCTCCAGGTAGATGATTATGTTGAGTTAGTTTGTTGATCTTGTTGGTGTTGTTATTTCCTATTTAGGTATCTTCTGTGATTTTATATTTACTTGTCATCTGCTTATTAGCTTAGCTTTATAAGTCCATATTGTTCTTCGGGTCTAATCAAACATATATGTTAATGGACTACAGACTATAATACATATCATTTATTATTAATTTTGTTATTTATTATGGATTGAGATATAGATTAGTTAGCATATGTCAGTATACTTTACAGCGTACTACGATTAGGATAAGTCTATTAAATTGGGATACGTATTCTAGTCATACAGCTGGCATGATCATGCCTTGGGTTTTCTATATATTTTGGAACTGGGGCGTGACACACAATACTAACTAAAATACTATAAACTAAGTAAGAACAAATAAGAGGCATCACTAACGATACTTGAAGATCACGATAAAGTAACTCCTAATACGTCTATGTTAGATCTCAGCAAAGACCTGAAAGAAAACCAATAATAACCTGAAAAGATCACCATGTCCTCAGGGGACATAGCAAGATACATAATAATATGCTAAATATGCAGTAAATAAATATGTATGAAAAGACATGCATGACTACAAGTACAAAAAATAAAGACTAAAAAGACATAGTACAAAGAAGACACATGTAGAAAGTGACATGCCGTAAAAAATGGTACTAAGTGTGGCTACAATATTAATGACCATAGTCCTGTGTAGTGCTCTCGGTCCTATATATGGTAGTCTTGTGTAGTGCTCCCTAACTATAGTAAATCTCTATAGTAACCGTGTGTGGGTTTTCGAGTCGAGAGTGGTCAAGTAGCCAATTCTAGTATCGATCGAGGGTCAAGTCAAGACAAGTACAGGTAATTAGTTCAAGTCAAGGTTAAGTCAAAGTGATGAAATCAAGTCAAGTCAACGCATAAGAACACAAAAATCTAACAAGTATATTATAGCGTAGATTAAGTAGTGACAAGAAAAGAAAGATATGTAGCATATAAGAAAATAAGTAAAAAAAAGACATCACGAAGCATGTACAAGAAATTATGTGATAGTACAAGAAAGAAATAGACATGCATGAACAAGAATGAGTTAAAATAAACATACATAATACTGTACAAGTTGGCAAGGTATACTTGTCTGTCATCCAAGTCCCCACTGAGTCCTTAATACCAAAGCCTATCAAGAGTTCATATATAATAAAATAAGTTTTACTACTATTCTACTTATACATATGACACATGTGTTTTCTATCAAAATAAGTCTACATGCTTCTAGAGAATATCTAGACCTAGTTTTATGGTTTTGACCTCCAAAATTCAAGGTTAAGTCTTGTAATCTCCTGATTTTTATTTTTTATTATCCTATTTACCCTAATTTATTTATTTATTTATTTATTTATTTATTTATTATAATTGGAATTTATGAATTAGCTATATTTTTCTTATTTTATTAATGATTTCTAATTTAGTTTATCAGGAGTTATTACATGAACAATTATGTGTGTGTGTGTGTGTGTGTGTGTGTGTGTGTGTGTGTGTGTGTGTGTGTGTTTTGCTACAAGCAATTATAAAAAATACTTATATGTACATTATAGGTATATACTTAATATATGTGCATGTAATGGGTTGTTTATATTATTTTATTTTTATTTTTATTTTTATTATTATTATTATTATTATTATTATTATTATTATTATTATTATTATTATTATTATTATTATTATTATTATTATTATTATCATTGTTGTTGTTATTATTATTATTATTATTATTATTATTATTATTATTATTATTAAGTAACTAGAGGCAGCCCATATATAGAGTTCCTGAATAGTCCCTAACTTTATCTTCCAAAAAGCTAGCGTATTCTCGGGTAAGGAGAACCCCTTGTAACACCCAATTTCTAAAATGAGAATAATTTTGAAATTTTGTATTTTAATTTATTTAATTATGATATTTAAATAATAATATATTTTTTGGTAATTTTTAATCATTTAAAACTATTTTAAATCATGACTTATGATTTTGGTGTTGGCTAGTGTAACCTTAGAGACTGTTGACCTAGAGCCTAGACATGTGATTAGGATGTTTAACTAGTACATTTTAGCCTAGAGGGTATTTTGGTCATTTTAGGATTTATTTGAATTTATTATGATTTATGAGAATTTGTGTGAATTTAATATTAATTAAATACTGCTATGTGTTATGTTAGTCTTGACTAGTTGAGACTTTGTAGACTAACCTAGAAACTAACCCTAGTTGGTGACCCTAGTCTAACTTGAGTTAACTCATTTTAGTCAATAGAGATTTGTTTTAGAATGAAAGGTTTTGGTTTAGTGAATTTAAGTCATGAATTATGGTTTTACGAAATGGCTTATGACTTAATGACTTAATTGATTAGGACTTAAGCCCATGGGCCAATTTAGGAAACCCTAACCCTAATTTTGCAACATATGACCAGCCATAGGAGAGCCCCTCTCTATTTAATGTCATGTTGAGGAGTTCTTGCCTCTTTTAGAGCTTGACCTAGTTTTGAAGAAAAGGTATTTTCTCCCTTCCAAAAATCTCCATAAATTCTTTTTAATCCTAGTCTTTTGCATTATGACCTAATTTCTGTATGTTTATTATTTCTGGAGGTTAATCTCAGTTTTGGGTTCATTTGGAGCTTTGGAGTTGGCATTTAGAATCTTTCCATTGGGGCTTTCTTGGAGGATTGATACACATAGGTAAAAACCCTCAAACTATGATTTAATCCTGATTTTTGTGCATGATGGCTTAGGAATAGGTGTCCCCTAGCTTCTGGAGGAATTTCGTGTCATTTGCATTAGGTTACGTGTCCGTATCGGACACGTATCGAACCTATAGGCCAGGTGTTCGACGAAATGCCCGAACCGATTCGATTTGCAAATTTTGTAAATCTATTTGAATAGAATCCTAGATCTATGTTTGTAGGTTAATTTCTGTGAAGAGTGTCTGGTATTTTAGTGTCCTATTGTGTCAGAATTTTGGGTTGGACACGCCGTACACACACGTACACTGTGTCCTGCATCACGGGCTGAATATCTCCCGACACAGGACACGTGGACACGCCAAATTTTGGGTAATTGTTGGGGCAGTGACTGTCACCATGCTCCCAAAATTTGGGAGCATTTCGTTGCGTGTGCGAGGAGAAATCCTCCCCGCACTTGTCGCACGAGCCACGCGCGAGCTGCTGTGCGCGCACAGTTTGTGCCACTGATACGCAGCTGACACAGACACGACACGCATCATGGTCACTGTGCAGGCGGTCCTAGGGGTAGCCCTACCCCTGGCGCACGTGTACGCAAGGCCACGTGTCACCACGTGGCCTGTGTCACGCGCGGGACACGTGTGCACGCGTGCACGATGATTTCGTGTGCACGGTTGGATGTTGTGTTCGTGTGGTATTTTGGACACGATTCGTGTCCAGTTCTTGGACACGAAGACCCTACCTAGTACCCTCACATGTGTAACACTATTTACCAACCTGTTATTTGTAATTTAGATGGTTAATTGGGTTTGAATTCTCGAAATTCTGTATGCACTGTTACATCACTGATACATGAACTGAAAATTGATTTTTTTGGTTATAAATTTGTTTTTTTATTAACTGTGCAGATGCTGTTAATGTAGGAATTAGTCACCTACATAACTGATGAATGATGGATAGGCTAACTTTGGTTTGTGTAGATGCATATGGGTTTTGGGAATCGGTTGATATGTTAACTGCCATGTCCTATTTTTTTCCTGTTAAATTAGGTTGTTAAATCCTGAGAACTTGCACTCACTGTTTGTGTTGCACTCTACAATTCCTGAGTCTAATGTCACCTAGTGTCACTTGTTTTGATACACACACACACACACATGTTTTTTCACACTGTTTGATTTTTTTTTTTGTGTTGCAAATCTGGACTGAACTCTTCCCTCTTAACTGAATGTTAGTTAGGACTAAAAACTGAAATGGAATTGTCTAACACTCATGACCACCCATGTATAACCTACACTGTCAAATTGGTTTAACCTGAGAATGATACTATAAAAAACCTGTTATTGAAGTTGGATGCATTACCTGAGAAATTCAGGATTTATGATTATTGATTCACTGAATTATGGGAGTTTCCTGAAATTCTTCATCATGTGAACACCTCCCTGTCACATATATCCAGAAATCACATACATGTTCAGTCCATTTCATGTTTCCTGCACACTGTTTCACCCTGCTGTCCTGTCACATGACACACACACACACCTATACTTTCCTGTGACACTAACACATATATTCCCACACCCATTCATTCCTCACATTGCTATGTATCACACACACACAAATCACCTAACACACACCCATATGATTTTGACATACACACACACACATTAGTTAACCCCCACATTTTTCCTATCACTCTAATTCCTGTCACACACAGTCTTATGAATCACACACACACACACACACAAATCATATACACACACATACACATGACACACACACACATTTACCTTGCCTTGTGTATCCCTTTATATGTATATATATATATATATTTTTCACACTGTTTGATGTTTTTTTTTTGTTGCAAATCTGGACTGAACTCTTCCCTCTTAACTGAATGTTAGTTAGGACTAAAAATTGAAATGGAATTGTCTAACACTCATGACCACCCATGTATAACCTACACTGTCAAATTGGTTTAACCTGAGAATGATACTATAAAAAACCTGTTATTGAAGTTGGATGCATTACCTGAGAAATTCAGGATTTATGATTATTGATTCACTGAATTATGGGAGTTTCCTGAAATTCTTCATCATGTGAACACCTCCCTGTCACATATATCCAGAAATCACATACATGTTCAGTCCCTGTCACTTGACACACACACCTATACTTTCCTGTGACACTAACACATATATTCCCACACCCATTCATTCCTCACATTGCAATGTATCACACACACACACAAATCACCTAACACACACCCATATGATTTTGACATACACACACACACATTAGTTAACCCCCACATATTTTTCCTATCACTCTAATTCCTGTCACACATAGTCCTATGAATCACACACACACACACACACAAATCATATACATACACATGACACACACACACATTTACCTTGCCTTGTGTATCCCTTTATATGTATATATTTATATATATATATATATATATATATATATATATATATATATATATATATATATATATATATATATATATATATATATATATATATATATATATATATATATATATATATAAAATATATATATATATATATATATATATATATATATATATATATAT
Organism: Iris pallida; assembly: GCA_029216955.1. Classification (NCBI taxonomy): domain Eukaryota; kingdom Viridiplantae; phylum Streptophyta; class Magnoliopsida; order Asparagales; family Iridaceae; genus Iris; species Iris pallida. Next base: position 4,691,626 of record JANAVB010009798.1, read on the forward strand.
ATATATATATATATATATTATCTAACCTATGTGTATGTGTATTCACATGTATATATGTTATTTGGGTAAATAGTTATACTAATGTGTATGTGGAATGTGTAGTGTAATGCCAATATTGCATTGCCCTTTATAGGGTGTATATAGATAATGGTATGTGAGTGTAATTTATAGATATATATAGCCTATATGAAATGTGTAGTGGGTTATGAAGTAGGGATTTCAATAGCCTATTTGTGTTTGGCCCATGGCCTAGGTAGAATGGCCTATGGCATGTGGTGGATACACTTGTGTATCACTAGGCTAGGTGACTTGTGTGGTATTTAGTTAGTTGACCTAGAATTGACTTGTTAAGCCTAGGTTTGACCAACCTAGACTAGTTTGACCAAGTTTAACCTCGTTTGACCTAGTTTGACTTAATTAGATTAGAATTGACCTAGTTTGACTATTAGGGTGACTAGAGTTGATCAAAGGTTGACTTTAGCCTAGATTAACCCCAAACTTCATGTAGATGCATTGTAACAATCTATTTCCTTATTTTAGACTTGTTGTGACTTGTACTGTTCTATAGGAGACAGACACCACTCCTCAGGCAGTATTTTCTTTCGGATATTCAGGATATCAGGCGAGTACATTCTCTGACCGTTTCATACTTGCCAGGATTTATATTCTTGCTCTAGATTACTTTACTTGATGCTGACACGTTGGTAGCACGGATTGGTACTATATGGATCTTTTCATGAGATGTTATCCCCCTCGGGAGCATCGGATACTGCATGTTTTGTGCGTTTCATGAATCATCACGTATCTCTATGCTTCCACTGATTTACGAATTGCTTGTGACACATGTACTCTCATGTTCACAGAGCCATCATGAATCACCTTCAAGTATCACTCATTTTATGAGCCATGTGAAGTTTCACGAATCTTAACATAACTTGAACAGATCCTTGTGTATTGATTGGGGATGGGGGAGTAGAAATAGGCATGTGAATATTATCCAAGTAGCTGTAGTCATGAATCACTCTCTTAGCTAGTCATGAATCTTCTATGCCATTCACATGTTTATATTTTACTCTGACTCACTAGTCACTGCTAGTTCTCTATTTATAGTAGATATTTCCTTACAGTTATCTCCTTTACTTCATATATTCTCTTTCAGCGTTTCATGTATCTTACTCTATTGCATGCTTTATTTTTCCTAACTTGATATGAACTGCATGAGATGTATTATGCTCGCTCCTGTCCTGACTGGACCTGTTGAAAATATTACAGAGGATGAGGATGAGGCCCTATGTACCACCTATTACGGAGCAGGCTTAGACGACACCTGCGACCTGGTTCCTCTGGAGGACCCAGCTGCAGTACAGGATGCTACTCCCATAGTCTAGGCTAGATAGCTAGGCTTTAGTTTTCTTTCAACATTGTTATTTGACTTTCAGTTGTTCTTCTGAGATGTTGTATATATTTAGAGACTTGTATTGAGCTGGATGTTCTTGAGTTGTTATTTTAGACACTTAGATTCTCTCCCTTATTTGTATTACATTGTGGTTTTGATCTCTCTATCTACCTTTACTATTCTGTATCTGCCGTAGATGTGATTGAGACTGTTCTGTTATGTCACCTCCATTCGGAGTGTATATACTGTACAGGTACCTTTATATTGTTAGATGATTGACCTAGGACAGCATTCTACCGCCGACAATGCGGCGTAGGCTGGGCGTTGTTACGTTCTCATACCCTCACAGTGGGTGCGGGTCGTGACACCCCTCACCCCTCTCCCTCTCTCTCGCTCTATTCCCTCTCTCAACCTCTCTCTCTATCTCTAATGTAGGACTGTTGCGCACCTCTAGAGGGGGTGAATAAAGTGTGTGCGTGTATAGTAGAAATAATCACCAATTAAAAATTAAGTAGCTATATATTATTGCAGGTAAATGACAGTTAATAAAATGCGAAAAAGTAAGAGATAAGAGAATCAAACTCAGTAGCACAGCGATGTATACTGGTCTTCCTCTGAGAGGACTACTCCAATCTCGAGTACTCTTGGTCGGTGTTAATCCACTATGGCACAAGCTAATTGAAAGCTTGCAGTCTCTTATAACACCGTGCTTGGTGATGAGTGCACGACCCACTCCACAAAAATAATTTCGAAAACTGGAACATTTTCTAAATTACAACCTATGATACAACTCTTCAGTACCAAAACTCTAGATTGAACGGAACTGTACTGGCTTTGGCTAAGAGTGGTATATGCTTGATTTGAAAGTTTTATCTCATAGAAAATACTTTGGAATAGATAGATAAAAGAACGAATGAGTGATTTGAAATGGTAAAATCCTTCTCTATTTATAGTATTTTTGTAGACCAAATTCGGACTGAGTTCGGGCTGAGTTCGGATGCATGAATCTCACATTCGAACGTTGTATGCAAATATGGTGGAAGACCAAACTAAATTTTGACAGACGTCTTTTATTTATATATAGGGAGACATACCAACAATGTCATTACCGATAATATCACCTCTCAGATTATTGCTGAAGGAAACATATCCTTCTTTCTTCATCGATAGCATAGCGAATAAAGATACATCACCAGTCATGTGTTGCGAACACCCGCTATCGAATATCCACTTGCGTTTAGCATGAGAGGGTTTAGTGTCCACCTAAAAAATTATAGATGAATCTTTTGGTACCTATTTTTTCAAGGGTTCATTATGATTGGTCTTAGAAATCCAAGTAAATTAGTGTAAACAAGCTTTCTAGCTCAACAATATTATGATATATGCTCATGTGTACCATAATATGTGTATGTGAGTTTAAAAATGTGCTCTTTATTTCTGTATTGATATTCTTATGTGTCTTTCTCAAAAACCTGTAAGTAAAAGCATGATTGTGAGAAGCGTGTTGCTTGGGTGCTTTCTTTGGTTTAGTCCTTTGTGATGTATGCTTGATATTAGGACTAACCTTAGGCCGTGTAACAGGAATGACCTGTTTGCCTAACTTGATCTTGTTTCACTTAACAAAATGCCCTTAAAAGGCTTTTGAAATAAAACGAGAAAAAGTACAAAATTACAAAAAGATTCTGGGAAGTATTGTTATGGAAGTCTGATCTGGAAGAGATCACTTTGTTCCTTGGACCACACAATGATGATGAAGAGAACTGCTTGAAGAAGAATAACCGGAAGAACTAAGTCACCAGAAAGGTATCGACACAATTTGTACTGATGGCACTGTCGAATGCTTTCCTGCTTTGCTTCACTCTGTTCTTGAGAAAAAGTTGAAGAGAAATGCTCTGGAAAATCACTTTGCTCTAAAAGTATCTGGGCTCCAAAAATCTTGTACCTCTTTCTTAAAAAAGAAGTCTTTATATAGGCTTGTCTTCTGTGCGTAAAAAGCAATAAATTTGACTTTTACGCGAGCAATTAGAGTAACTGTAACCCACGTACGAAGTTCTGCCTGTACGCTTGCTGACACGTGTCCCATATAGAGTTGTGGTCTCTACGCATGGTGACACGTATCCCATAACTTCAACAATATGGGGAGAGCTCGTACACACGTTCCTCGATAAGTGTGGCATAAAAGCCATGTATGCAGACCACGTTCTCTCATAGCCAGAAAAGATTGAGCGTAAAATAACCCGAAACAAACTTCCTGTGTAGAGCGGTTAAAAAGTAGCCTTGAGCGTATAGCTAGCTCAAATAAACTCTACGCACACAAAAGTAGCTGAGATATCCTTGAGCGTAAGAAACTCAAATAACTTTCATGCGTAAAGGAAGCGGTCTCTTGAGCGTAAAGTAGCCCATCTGCACACTAAAGTACAAGCGTTGGGTTTGGTGCAAAAAATCTTTTTGTCTTCTGTACAATGTTCTGTCAGAAAATTATTCTGTCAGAGCAGTATCACGCGCATTAAATGCGGTCTAGACAGCCTGTCTCTCGCGTAAAGTCTCAGAATGCTCTCGTATAGAGTTTGAGGATAGCTCTTGCGTAAGGGAGACTGCGTAGAGTTAGACTCTGTTTGATCTCTGCATAGAGCTTGAATCTGACTCAGTTTGACTTGCATAGAGTCTTGAATCTGACTCAGTTTGACTTGCGTAAAGTCTTTAAATGGACTTCGCGTAGAGTCTGAAAATGACTTTGCGTAAAGCTCATAACTTCTTTTGACTTGGTCTATGAAGTTTATTTATGCTTCTACAAGACCCCCTTCAAAGTTTTCAAAAAAAAATTTAAAATTTGAAATACTTTGAACAGAAGCGTAAAATTCATGATATCCAACAATCATCTCAGAAACGTAAAATTCGGGATACCCAACAGTTATCTCAGAAGCGTAAAATTTGGGATACCCAACAGTTACTTCGGGAATTTGAGCCGATTTCAAAATTTTCTATAAATAGAGCTTCGCTAGTAGAGAGAGAACTTTACTCATCTCTTGCAATCTCAATCTTCTTTAGTCTTGTCTTCGAAATCCCAGTTCAAACAAATGGCACCAAAGAGCAAGACCACCGTCGGCGCTAAGGGCAAGAAGCCTGCTATTGCTTCGTCGAGGACTGAGTGTACGGAGACTACCATCGCATCATCGGAGGCAACCCAAAAGACCAACCCCTCTGTGGCTCCGGCTATGATAGGTAAAACCCTATCTAGTTTGGCCATGGGTTCGTCGGAGAAGAAGAAGAACCGAACAAAAACCCTAAATTTTACGTCCATGTTTATACATGTCAGCGTAGAATAAAAACGACCAAATACGCCCACGTCTATACGTGTCAGCGTAAAATAGAAACAACAAAATACGACCACGTCTATACGTGCCAGCGTAAAAATTGAAACAACAAAATACGCCCACGTCTATACGTGCCAGCGTAAAATTTTAAGCATTAAATACACCCACGTCTATACGTGCCAGCGTAAAGTTAAAAATACGCAATTCACCCACGTTCATACGTGTCAGCATAAAGCAAGTCAAAAGACTATATATTTTCATGCGTACAACTTTTACTCTTTTGAACAAAGAAAAGTACGCATAAAAAAACTTTTAGTCATACACTGCATTAACTTAGAATATTTTCCAAAATTTTTGAAACAAAGAATGAAAAATATTCAAAATCCTTTACGCACAAATCTTCACTTGCGTAAAAAAGCTCTTGCGTAGATATGAACCAACTTAGGATATTTTTCAATCTTTTTAAAACAAAGAATGAAAATTTTCAAAATCTTTACGCACAAACATTTACTTGCGTAGAAGCATTTGTGTAGAGATGTATAGAGATCAATTCTGAATTTTACTAACTTGATTTCTTTTTTTTCTTGATCTTCTTTTTGCAGTGGACTTGCAGATTTATCCTCTCTCTGAAGTCTTTGGTTCCCCAACTGGTATCTTGGGTTCCAACTATTTGGAGAATTTGTCTCATGTTGAGTTCCCACAAACTGACAAACAATACCCTGAAGAGAGACAACAACTGATAGCTGCTCAGGGAGACAGAATGCTGCTTTCATTGATAAATGGAGAATTGCTGGTGTCGCTAGATGGCCAGCAATTTTTGAAGCCTTCTTTCATATTTAGGGATGCTATTGATTTTCAATCACAGACGAACCCCAAGAAGGATTGGGTGTTTAAGTTTGGAGAGAGGGCGATGTATCTCCCAACCATGCCAAGGGATTATCCCCTGTCTTCGTTTATTCACGCCACCCACCCAAGACAGATGATCTGGAACCTGACTCCTAACAGTCATGGTAGACCATGCAGAATTATTTTTAAGAAGGACGGGTCTAACCAAATGGGCTACCGTACCAGTACTTCCAGCGGCGGTGTCATTCTTTTCTCCAGTTTACTGCCTAGATTCACACCGAGCGAGGGCTCAGCTCTGATCCAACCAGTACAGATACCAATGTTCATAAACAAGTTTATGAAAGCCTCAGTACTATATCCCCAGGTCAACTCTAGGCTGCCAGGGTGGATGACCCCTCACAATAATAACTGGATTCAACTTAGTGCTTGGATCATGAAGAACTTTGAAGCGGACCTGCGAGCCATTGGACTGTTTGAAGCAGTAGCCTCCACAAGTCAAGGCATACCAATGAATAATAACTTGTTCTTAGCCTTGATGGAATTGTATATCAGCTTGACAGGGACTTTTGCAACCCCAATAGGTGAAATAGTTTTTGCACTCTATGAGATGTAATTCATCTCCAAGCTGCCAATGGGAGAAGTTCCATATGAAGAATACGTTCCCTCCAACCGGGAACTAGCAGAAATTAGGAAGAAAAATCCTCACTTAGTTGAGGTATACCAAGAGTTGATGTGCCATTATCTGATTTGCACCAATATGTATGAAAGTGGATCGCATTTGGCGTACATCAATAAATGGAAAATATATCTATTCTACCATAAGAATAGGATATTCAAGGATGACAAAGAGAGATTCCAAGACAACAAGGCTCAACCCATCAACCCTTGTTCAATAATTACTACTGATACAATAAACACTTGGATGTTTATCCATAAGTCTCCGGACAAATATTTGACCACCAAGACCGGAAAATTTCCTGCAGGAACTGAAGCATTGAGCTTTCTGAGAAATGGCAGTCGGAAGCTCTCAAAGGAATCCTTGCTGGCGGGCTTTCTTTCCCTGTAGCTGCGAAGATGGGTCATACCAAGGACTGGTACAGTCGACAGGATTCACCGAAATGTACTATGGCCAGCAGTATATTTGGTATTCAAGGCCAGAATCAACCTGTTATCGGCAATGGTATGTCGGATAAATACAGGTTTGCGAGCATTTGGTGATAAATTGGTCAATAATGCTCCTTACCGAAAAGATTTTCCTAGGGTGAAGATGCCCTACACTTATTTGATGGGCTGGTTATTGCATCACAACTGCAATTTATTGCCACCAGGCCCTGGAAATGATACGGAGGTATTTCTCCATAAGTTTAATAAAGCCACGTGGACTGCGACTTCAGTGGCGGATACCCGTGCAACACTAAACTTTTCCTATGGGTGGAACTTCTTCTGCACAAGACCACCAGTCCCAGCCGACTGTTTCGGTATACAATTTGAAGATGTAGGTCAAGAGAAGAGTGAGATACCTGCACCAGTCTTTAAATGGCTAATATGCATCAGACCCTCGCACCTGATGTATAGAACTGAAGACAACTGTATGTTCGAACCGTATCTACCCAGTCGGTTCGCTCGTCAGTTCGGGTATGACCAACTTCATGTTGGTAATCCCTCCACTTGCTTCAACTATTATGGAAAATTAGTTGATGGTACAAGGGCATGGAGGTATTTCAGCGCTGGATGTACCGGTGCCAGATTCCGTGTGTCCACTGCTACAAGTACAACTGAGCTACGAATGCTTCATTCGTATGCTCATTTTTATGCCTCCATTCGTTCCTTCGTAAATGACTACAGCATGAAGGGAAGTCTTCGATGGGACAAGGAAGGAAATGTCGAAGAACCAGTTAGGGTACCTTCTGACATACCTGATGATGCTGCTATTCCGGATGAAGATCTAGAAGCACTCCCTATGGGCATGGGGGAACCAGTTGCAGGACCCATTACCATCACTACAACCCGGAAGCGAAAAATAGATACAGTTGTTATTCTTCGGGAAAAGAAGAAGAAGACTACTGTTAAAGGGTCTTCCAGACAGAGAGTCGCTACTCCAGAAAGCGAAAATCCTGTTGAGGAGCCAGAAAATATTACATCTTCTTCAGCTCAACCTGGAGAAGGGTCTTCAGCATCCCAGCCAGCAGCAACATAAGTCATAGGAGTCCTATCTCTTGGATGCCTCAGTACTTCACTACATCTAACCTCACCGCAAAATGCAAAAGCAGTTGAAGACACCGCCACCACTCACACTGTTGATCCGGAACCCATCCCCTCAGATGAACTGGCCCTTGATTTAGAAGATGATGACTGGGATATGGATTATGACGCACTCTTGTCGCATCCTGTACCTACTCCAGGTAAAGATAAATTACACAAAATTTATACAATAATATATATTATGATATTGTATATTAACTATTTTGCTTAATCTTTGTAGGTATCATCAATGTAGCAAAATTCGTTGCTCCTCCTCCTTCTCAAGAGACTATCCATGCAGAGGAAATGGAGTCTGAAGAAGAGAGTTCTTCTTAAAAAGAAGATTATGCTTCTAAAGAATGTTCTCCATCTATGGAGATACAACCAGAGCCTGAAGTAGAGGCACACCAGGAAATGCCTTCTCTTGCCGAAGGAAGAGAAGAAGAACCAGCAGTAGAAGAAGAACCAGTTGCAGCTGAAGAACCAGCTGGTAATGAATCAATTGTTGCTCAAAAATAAATTGTTGAGGCAACATCAATTGCTGCTACCAGTGCAGATCAAGTTCCTGAGACAGTTGTGTTCGAGTCTGAATCGAACATAGGAAGCAGCACCTCTATGATACCATCTTCTACCACTGGAGCTCATCCTCCTGAGGTAGCAGAAAAAGTTGTTGAAGATGTAGCCCCAGAACTCCATGGGACTCAATTAGCCATGGTAGAAACAACAACTACGACTTTAGCTCATCTTGCTACCAAGGTAACGACAACATCCGCCCCCAGTCTTCAGAAGAAGGATTTAGCAGACATTGCTGCCACACCGAGTTCCCATACAGAAATAAATCTTCTAGTTAAGATTCATACTGAAGCTTTCTATAAAACCTTGGCGTCCTTGATCAAGATGGTCCTGAAGAAGGGCCTAAATTATGAAAGCTTGAAGGCTGCGATTGCTTCCACCATTGGAAATGTTGCTATGTTTAATGATGCTGAGAGAGCGGCAGCTCTAGAGAAATTAGTGGAAGGACTTGAACAGCCTATTAAGGAATATTCGTAACGCCCCAGTCCCAAAATATATAGGACCAAGTACGTAAACATGCCAGCTGCACAAATACGAAGAATACTCCAGTATATAGAATCCTCATATATGCACATAAGCTGTAAATAAAATAATCACAGGCCAGAATAACATAATCTAATCTTATCACAGCTCAACACAGAAGATAATAGAGTCCAAATAAATAAATAAGAGTATCAAAAGATAGCCGGGTGAACATGCTCACTCCAAACAGCTATGAAAATAGTCTCACAAGATCGGGGACCAACCTCCGCAAAATAGAAAGAAAAGAGATGTAAAAATAATGTCCACTAATCTCTCAAATAAAGAATAGACTAGAAATCAGTAGGAACTATCTCGTCATCTATGTAGGAAAGCTCCAACGTCGCTCCGTACTCCTGTAGAAAATTGTCTATCCCTGGAGAGATAACCAGGTTCTCAGAGGGACGTAGCAAGATACAAGAAAACACCATGCCATATAAACTGTGATAATATAATAAGAGAAAAAGGTATGCATGCAATCGGGCTCCTGACCATTCTATTGTGAATATGCAGTTGAGATACAATCCTTCGACGCATAAGCCATGGATGTAAATAGGATCGGCATAGTTCCCATAGAGGGCACCAGGGGCCTACGTTCTGGAAGCGTTAGAGGGCACCATGTGCAAGGGCTACGTCCATAACGCTCTGGAAAACGTCAGAGGGCGCCTGGAGCCTGCGTCTCCGGAGGAGCGCACAGGTAATCAGGGAAGTACAAAGAAGCCCATACATCATGTATTGTTCTCCCCACCCAATGCCTAGTATCATCATCTCCATGACTGATATGAACCTCTATTAACCGCCAAGTCTTCTAACATGCAATTCTATTGGCAGTTACTCCTATTCGTCGCACGCTCCGTACGTATCGGTGGCCAGCCGACTATGCAGGTACGTGTCCTACATGTGACACTCGGTGTAAAAGATAAGAGAATTGCATCAAAAATGCCTATCCAAAAGTCAAATTCTGGAACAGGGGCAAAATCATAATTTCGGATCAAAACGATGTCCGCCGTTGGACCCGTTTTGCATCGAAACACGTGCCAAAGTCTATGGTCTCTAAAGTCGTCAAACTATATGTCTACGAATTCAGTTTGAGGAGAAAAACTCAACGGTATATCCAGTTTTGGATTCCGATGAGCCGTGTACAAAATCGCCCGTTTGAGTGGGTCGCAGGCCCGCCAAAAAGGGTTCCGATTCGACCTTCTCAGAATCGAACTAAACTTGGCACACAGGACCAGAATTTCGATTCAAACCTTTTGGCACAAGTTTCGTCTCGATTCGACGACTGTACACGATGTTAGGGCAAAGTTTGCAGTTTGACGATATGGGGGTATCTTGACGGATACGGACTGATTTTGCCGCACACACACGAAAAAACTGAGTTACGTCAGTTACCACACGTCGGCAACGTCCATACGCACCTTTCCATGCATATAGCGTGCAACCACGTTGCCCAGTTTGTCGGGGAGCAGCCATATCGGACAAAATTTAGAAATTTAATTTAAATTAACACAGGTTTTTCCTCAACTTCAACATCAATTTACTTTTTGCACATTAATCAAAACGACAATCCAAAAGATGCATTGCGATCTCGGTTATGTTGTCTTTTACTTTTTTTAATTAGTTTCTACAATTCTTTACTACACAGCAAGAAAATTGGCCGACAAGTTGTCATTTTACAACATTTTTTAGTATTACAGAAAATAGGTTTTTCTTTAACTTTGTCTCAATTTTTCGAGCAAGTCGATGGGTTGTTTCGACATCCACCTGGAGGATCTCAAAGAGGCTCAAGTCTACTTTCCAGAAAATCTTACGGATCGAAAATCGATGCTACGAGTAAAAAGTTACGTCGTAGGAAAGTAGGGTACCTTGAGTGGGAAAACTGCTCCGTGGGTGACGCAGGACTGACTTCCGATGCTCCGTTCGTCGTGCACAAAACTCTATCGCCGGTGAAACGAACTCGTAGGCGAAGAGGGTATGATTAGACGCAACTTTCGTTTTGAAGTTTAGGATTTTGAGGTTTGTGGAAAAAGTTATATATATAACAAGTCGGGTCCACTCCTAATGCTAATAGAATTTGGATTAATAAAGTTCTCACAGAGTTCTCGGGTGTTGGTGCATATACGCGCGCGCGGGGTTTTTTTTTTTTGCTACAGTGGATTTTTTTTTGGGGGGGGGGGCACTTAAGTGGGTGGCTTTATTTTTTATTTTCTTTTTACTTTTCTTTTCTTTATCCGAAAAGTAAAGTATATATATATATATATATATATATATATATATATATATATATATATATATATATATATATATATATATATATATATATATATAGCAAAATTATCACAAAAATTACAAATAAATTACTAAAAATTCTAGATTTAATTATATTCCTTATTTAATAGAAATACTAACATGCACACATATAATAATATATATACACACATACATTAATTATATTAATAAACTAGTAGTAAATAAATCCATAAATAATGAAATGCCTAACATAAATTAATTAAATTATAAAAATCAAATATAAATTATGGGGGTTTATATCCTACCCAACTTAAAGAAAATTTCGTCCTCGAAATTAAACTAAGGTAGGGGGTCGAATGCTTTGCAAGAATGAACTATTAAGGAACTAACATGGGCAAGACATACCTTGGTTGTCGAACAAATGCGGGTAATGATTTCGAATGTCGTCCTCGCGCTCCCAAGTAGACTCCCCTGGCGAGTGATGCTTCCAAGCCACGCGAACCAATGGAATAGATTGATTTCGTAACACCTTCACTCGACGATCAAGAATGCCTACTGGTTGCTCTTCGTGCGACAAGCTCGGTCCAACAGTGATCTCGGAGTGATCAAGCACATGATTGTTGTCCGCCACGTACCTCATCTGCTGAGATATATGGAATACGTCATGCACTCCCTCTAGTGACGGTGGCAAGGCCAATCTATAGGCAACCTCCCCAACACATTCCAAGATATCGAAAGGCCCGATGTACCTTGAACTCAACTTGCCACGTCCTCTGAATCTAATTGTGCCTCTAGTGGGGGATATCTTCAAGAACACATGGTCGCCCTCTTTGAACTCCAAGGGTCGACGACGATTATCTTCCCACTGCTTCTGACGATCCTGCGCTGCTCGCAGGTGGCCCTGAATTTTCTTCACTGTCTCTACTGTGCTCAAGACCAACTCGGGATCCAATAGTTGTCGCTCTCCTATGTCGCTCCAATAAATAGGAGACCGATACTTCCTACCATACAATGCTTCAAACGGAGCCATCTGAATGCTCGTTTGCTAACTATTGCTGTAGGAAAACCCGACAAGATGAAGATGGTCCTCCCATGAACCACCAAAGTCAAGCATACACGCTCTCAACATATCTTCTAGTGTCTGAATAGTATGCTCTGACTGGCCGTCTGTCTGAGGGTGGTATGTCGTGCTAAACTTCAATCGGGTGCCCAAACTCTCTTGCATACTCCTCCAAAAATACGAGGTAAATCTCGAGTCACGGTCCGACACAATACTAACAGGCACGCCATGTAATCTCACAATCTGCTCCATATACATCTCTGCCAATACCTCTATCGACTGGCCCACTCTAAAAGGTAAGAAATGGGCTGACTTTGTAAGTCTATCAACAATCACCCATACTACGCCAAGTCCCCTAGGACTCCGAGGAAAACCCATGACAAAATCCATAGTGATGTGCTCCCACTTCCACTCGGAAATAGGTAGCGGCTACAATAATTTGGCCGTCCTCTGGTGCTCCGCCTTCACTTGTTGACATACCAAGCACTTAGCAACGAAACGAGCTATCTCTCGCTTCATTCTGTGCCACCAATAATACTATCGTAAGTTACGGTACATCTTGGTTCCTCCGGGTTGAATAGAGTAAGTCGAACTGTGAGCCTCTGCCATAAGCTCCTGCCGTAGCTCTCCATTGGGAACATAAATGCGATCACCACATCGCAATGTCCCATCGGGGTGGATCCTCAATCCCGTCTGCTCTCCTGCTTCAGTCCTCTCTTTGAGCCGTCGAAATCTCGTATCATTGGGCAATGCTGCCTTGAAGCGCTCTACCAATGATGATTGCACTTAGGGGTGTAAACGGACCGGACAGACACGGACAGTGGACTGTCCGTGTTCGGTCCGTTAATGAAAATGAGTTCGGACAGACGGACACAGACAGTTTATTGTTCAAGTTCGGGGCCGGACGAACACGGACAACCATTGTTTGTTAATTCAATCGGACGGTCCGCGGACAAATTAAATATATTACCAAAAGTTATTATTTTATCAAGATACCTTAATAATTGGGTTCAAAAAATCTAGTTGAAAGAAAATACAATTGAAGGTTATAGAATACAACAAACAATAGTAAAAGGATAAGAAAAATCGAGACGGGACAACAAAAATTTGATGCAAAACCAAAATATTATGACATAATTGATACAAAACAAAAAGAAGTCTCCACTATCGGACTGTTCGCGGACTAATTCGGACCGGACATGGATATGACCGTGTCCGGGTCCGATTTTTAATCGGACCAAAAAAAATGTCCAAGTTTTGTTCGTTAATGAATCGGACGTTCCGCGGTCGAACCATTTATCGAGCCGGACACGTACGGACAACGGACTACTTTGTCCGTTTTACACCCCTAATTGCACTTGGAGGTTCGCTAATACGCCGTCTGCTCCAGGCAATACTACCTCAATACCAAGCTGCTCCAAGTCTCTAATCAACTCCTTCTGCGTAGTCAAAAAGTGCGCCATGGGCTTGCGGCTTAATGCGTTTGCCACGACATTAGCCTTGCCCGGATGATAATGAAGTTCGATCTCGTAATCCTTCATCAACTCCAACCAACGTCGCTATTGCATATTCAACTCTTTTTGTGTGAACACGTACTTGAGGCTCTTATGATCAGTGTAGATATCAACCTTCTCGTCGTACAAGTAGTGCCTCCATAGCTTCAAAGCATAGATAACCGCTGCGAGCTCTAGATCGTGGGTCGGATAATTCTTCTTGTGTACTCTCAACTGTCGCGATGCATATGCTACTACCCGACCGTGCTGCATCAATACACATCCTAATTCCTTCCCGGATGCGTCGCTGTAGATCACAAATCCTCCCGGGCCCGATGGTAGTGTCAAGATCGATGATGTGGTCAATCGCTTCTTCAACTCATCAAATACGGCTTGACACTCGTCTATCCATAAAAACTCCTGATCCTTGCAAGTTAATCAAGTCATAGGCCCCGCTATTCATGAGAAATCTTCTACGAACCGTCAGTAGTAACCCGTAAGTCCGAGGAAAACTTCTCACCTCAGAAGCTGATGTAGGAGCGGGCCATGATTCGACTGCTGTGATCTTCTCAGGGTCCACTGATATACAATCACCCATAACAATATGACCAAGAAATGATATCTTCTTGAGAAAGAAATCACACTTGCTATGCTTCACAAAAAGTCGCTCATTCCTCAACGTTCCTAAAACTATCCGTAGATGCTGCTCATGCTCCTCTTGATTCTTGGAGTAAATCAAGATATCATCTATAAAGACTACTACAAATTTGTCCAAGTACTGTTGAAAGATCTTGTTCATTAAATTCATGAAGACTGCGGGAGCATTGGTCAAACCGAAAGGCATGACCAAGAACTCGTAGTGTCCATACCTTGATCGAAAAGCTGTCTTTGCAATATCTTCCTTTCGAACCTTCGATTGTTGATAGCCTGATCGTAAGTCAATCTTGGAGAATACTTTTGCACCACTCAATTGATCGAATAGATCGTCTATACGCGACAAGGGATACTTGTTCTTCACCGTCACTGTATTCAATGATCTGTAGTCGATGCACATGCGTACTGTCCCGTCTTTCTTAGGCACAAACAGAATGGGTGCTCCCCACGGTGACGCACTAGCACGAATAAAGCCCTTCTCTAATAAGTCATCAATCTGCGTCTTATCTCTACCAACTCCTTGGGTGCCAGACGATATACTCGAGATGAAATAGGCTCGGCTCTCGGAATAAGCTTAATAGAAAACTCAATGTCTCGGTCAGGTGGCAGTACAGGCAATTCCTCGGGGAATACATCCTCGAACTCGGTGATAATAGGGTGCTAAGGGATGTCATTCATCATCTTATGAGTCCCCGAAGTGGGTGCATCACAACTCTCTCCGTCTTCTTTGGTAAACTCAAACTCTGCCGCATTCGGTGGTCTAAAGATAATACTGCTCCTATGGCAGTCTATGAGAGCGAAATGCTGGCTCAACCAGTCCATTCCAAGAACCACATCAAATGTCGGCATAGGGAATACAAGAAGTCGTGCCATCATCTCTCTGCCACTTATCACTACAGGACAAAGTCTACATATACCACTAACAGGTACAACTCCTCCTCCAGTGAGGATTCTAACATTCATAGATAAGGGTGTGATGGGAATGCTGTGTCTCATGGCAAAACTAGTGGCTATAAATGAATGCATGGCTCCAGTATCAAATAATGTAACAGCAGGAAAAGATGCAACTAAAACTATTCTTGCTATAACCTCTGCCTCTGTCTCTATATCCTCAATAGCAAGTGAGAATACCTGCCCATAATTTTGTCCTGGGCCCTGAGCTCTGGCCTTGTTGTACTGTACGCCTTGAGGAGGCATTGGTGGTCGAGGTGCTCCTGCTACAGACCAGTGGTGCTGGAAGAGCTGGGGCTGTAGGCCTCGGGTTCTGCCGAGCATGTACTATCACCTGTTGCTTCGGACAGTCCTTGAGCATGTGCTAATTGGATCCACATCTCAAGCACAATCTAAGGCGAGTCCTGCAGTCGTTCTGGAGATGTCCTTGCTTTCCGTAGTAATGGCAAACGGACTTCTGGTAAGGTGAGGGCCTCTGCTGGAACTGTCCTGTGGCCCTCCTACTAGGTCCACTCTGAATAGCTCGGGCTGGTACAACTACTGGTGTATGACATCTCGATGTCTGTTGCTGCTCCTTGCGAAGAATCTTCTCAGCACGAGCTTCTTCCAGGACAGCTGAATGGGAGACTCGAGACTGGGTAGTCGTATAAGACTTAAGCTCTGGTACAAGCCCCTGGTGAAATCTTTTCGCCTTCTCTAACTCTGTCGGAATCAATCCTGCACCAAAGTGACTCAGGCGATTGAACTCTAAGTCATACTCATCAACTGTCTTATTCCCTTGCTTCAGATGAAGGAACTGGTCATAGAGACCATCTCGAACATGAATAGGGAAGAACCTCTCATAAAATGCATTATAGAACTGCTTCCAGGTGATCCCAATGCCTAATCTTCTCTCTTCTGCCTTCTACCAGTGGTGAGCATTATCTTCTAACAGTAGGTCCACTGCTATCATCCAATCTCGAGCTGGCAACTGGGATGCCTTCAGTAGCTTCTCAGTACTAATAAGTCACTGTGACACCTCTAATGGCTTCTTCGTTCCTCTAAAGGCCTTGGGGTTCATATCTGTGAAATTCTTGATAGAGCCTTCATAAGGATGCAGAGCTGGTACTGGTACTGGTACTGGAGGCGGTGGTGGGGGTCTAGCCAATGCTGCCATCATTGTCTGTCTCATCAGCTCAGTCTGCTGCCACTGAGCCTGCATCATGGCGTACATAAACTGAGAAGTAGGGCTTCCATCAGTCGGTGGTGGAGGCATCTGAGGTCCCGACTGTGGGGGAAACTGCTGAGGGAATGGTGGTGGCAGTAGTACATTCCCTTCCGGTGGCATGGTAGTGGTCTGTCCAGCCTGGCTGCCTGGGGGTGCTTTGATCTCTGGGTACTCCGTCGTCGGTGTCGTAGTAGGCTACGACTGTCCTGGCTGGTATGGTATTGCTGGAGTCATGGAAGGATTCTGTCCCTCCGGAGTAGCCTCTTCACCAGATGTGTGGGCCAAGGCAAAAGTGCGTCTGCTTCTTAAATGCATACTGTTGGCACAAGGAAGATAAGTTGATATTAGAAAAGATTAGATATGAGGTAAATTAAATAATCAAGGAAGTTTCGAAAAGATTGAAAGTCAAGAGGTAGTAGTAGTTCTGGATGAGATATTCCTATTCATATATGCAGGCTTGTTGGACACAGTCATGTAACCCAACAATATTAACGTCGACCTGCATGGGCCACCACAAAAATATGTAACGCCCCAGTCCCTAAATACATAGGACCAAGCACGTAAACATGCCAGTTGTACATATACGAAGAATACTCCAATATATGGAATCCTCATATATGCACATAAGCTGTAAATAAAATAATCACAGGTCAGAATAACATAATCAATCTCATCACAGCTCAACACAGAAGATAATAGAGTCCAAATAAATAAATAAGAGTATCAAAAGATAGCTGGGTGAACATGCTCACTCCAAACAGCTATGAAAATAGTCTCACAAGATCGGAGTCCAACCTCCGTAAAATAGAAAGAAAAGAGATGTAAAAATAATGTCCACTAATATCTCAAATAAAGAATAGACTAGAAATCAGTAGGAACTGCCTCGTCATCTATGTAGGATAGCTCCAACGCCGCTCCGTACTCCTGTGGAAAATCGTCTATCCCTGTAGAGATAACCAGGTCCTCAGAGGGACGTAGCAAGATACAAGAAAACACTATGCCATATAAACTGTGATAATATAATAAGAGAAAAAGGTATGCATGCAATCGGGCTCCTGACCATTCTACTGTGAATATGCAGTTGAGATACAATCCTTCGACGCATGAGCCCTGGCTATAAATGGGATCGACATAGTTCCCGTAGAGGGAACCAAGGGCCTACGTCCATAATGCTCTGGAAGCATCAGAGGGCACCATGTGCAAGGGCTACTTCCATAACGCTATGGGAAACGTCAGAGGGCGCCTGGAGCCTGCGTCTCCGGAGGAGCGCACAGGTAATCAGGAAGTAGCAAAGAAGCCCATACGTCAGGTATTGTTCTCCCACCCAATGCCTAGTATCATCATCTCCATGACTGATATGAACCTCTAGTAACCGCCAAGTCTTCTAACATGCAATTCTATTGGCAGTTACTCCTATCCGTCGCACGCTCCGTACGTATCGGTGGCCAGCCGACTACGCGAGTACGTATCCTACATGTGACTCACAACACGTGGTAAAGCAAGTGTCAAACCCGTATGAGATATACCAATACCTCATCATCAATGGGAGGTCACTAGACTAAGTCAATGTAAGATAAATAAATAAAAGCGTGAAAAACGACCGATAGAGTCGCTTGCACCCAAGTGTGACTTGGACGCACAGTTTAAATATCAAGAAATAAGAAATACTAAAATAACAACTGAAAATAAGAATATAATAATCACATAGTAGGGTGACAAGGTATCTTGCCTGATAGGTGCAAAGCGACAAGTCCAGGTAATCACAATGTCAGCCAAGAAACGTCACAATCTCCAAACAACTCTGGACACTGAAACAAACATCAAAAATGCACTCAGTGCAAAAGATATACCTAGGAAACGCCTGTCCAAAAGTTAAATTCTGGAATATGGGCAAAATCGTAAATTCGGGTTAAAACGATATCCGCCGTTGGACCCGCTTTGCACCGAAACGTGTGCCAAAGTCTATGGTCTCTAAAGTCGTCAAACTACATGTCTACGGATTCAGTTTGAGGAGAGAAACTCAACGGTATGTCCAGTTTTGGATTCCGATGAGCCGTGTACAAAATCGCCCGTTTGAGTGGGTCGCGGGCCCACCAAAAAGGGTTCCGATTTGACCTTATCGGAATCGAACCAAACTTGGCACACAAGACTAGAATTTTGATTCGGACCTGTTGGTGCAAGTTTCGTCATGATTCGACGTATGTACACGATGTTAGGGCGAAGTTTGCAATTTGGCGATACGGGGGTATCTTGACGGATACGGACTGATTTTCATCGCGCACACACGACGAAACTGAGTTCTGTCAGTTACCACACGTCGACAACGTCCATACGCGCCTTTCGATGCAAATAGCGTACGACCACGTCGCCCGGTTTGTCGGAGCGCACGCCATATCGGACAAAATTCAGAAATTTAATATAAATTAACACAGGTTTTTTCTCAACTTCAACATCAATTTACTTTTTGCACGTTAATCGAAACGACGATCCAGAAGATGCGTTGCGATCTCGGTTATGCTGTCTTTTACTATTTTTAATTAGTTTCTACAATTCTTTACTACACAACACGAAAATTGGCCGACAAGTTGTCGTTTTACAACAGTTTTTAGTATTACAGAAAATAGGTTTTTCTTCAACTTTGTCTTAATTTTTCGAGCAATTCGATGGGTTGTTTCGAAATCCACCTGGAGGATCTCGAAGAGGTCATGTCTACTATCTAGAAAATCTTACGGATCGAAAAACGATGCTATGAGTAAAAATTTACGTCATAGAAAGTAGGGTACCTTAAGTGGGAAAACTGCTCCATGGGTGACGCGGGGCTGACTTCCGATGCTCCGTTCGTCGCGCACAAAACTCCGTCGCTGGTGAAACAAACTCGTAGGCGAAAAGGGTATGATCAGCCGCAACTTTCGTTATGGAAGTTTAGGGTTTTGAGGTTTGTGGAAAAAGTTATATATATAACAAGTCGGGTTCACTCCTAATGCTAATAGAATTTGGATTAATAAAGTTCTCACAGAGTTCTCGGGTGCTGGTGCATATACGCGCGCGCGCGCAGCGCGCGCGGGGGGGGGGGGGGGTTGCTACAGTGAATTTTGGGGGGGAGCCCGCCCACTTAAGTGGCTGGCCTTATTATTTTTATTTTTTTTTACTTTTCTTTTCTTTATCCGAAAAGTTAAGTGTGTGTATATATATATATATATATATATATATATATATATATATATATATTATATTTTATTATATATATATATATATTCGAAAGTATAGTATATATATATATATATATATATATATATATATTTATATATTTCTAGATATATATATATATATATATATATATATATATATATATATATATATATATATATATATATATATATATATATATATATATATATATATATATATCTTCCTTTTAGCTAGCAAAATTATCACAAAAATTACAAATAAATTCCTAAAAATTCTAGATTTAATTATATTCCTTATTTAATAGAAATACTAACATGCACACATATAATAATATATATACACACATAATTAATTATATTAATAAACTAGTAGTAAATAAATCCATAAATAATGAAATGCCTAACATAAATTAATTAAATTATAAAAATTAAATATAAATTATGGGGGTTTACAATATCTAAGGCTGTCAAGTGAAACCCTAGAAGTCTCATCCAGACCGAATATGATGCTTTATCAGCTGAATACATCACTCGGGAGACTATTTTAAAGAATCTCTTCAGGACTACAACAGCAAAGTTGCCAAGGAGAGGGCTTTTTTGAACGAAACTAAACCCCTACTGGAGACACATAGAGAAGCCTATGAAACTTCAAACATGATAATTCATCAACAAGATGATAGAATTCGTGAAGTTGAAGTAGAGTTGGCTCGGTTGAAGGCAGAGAGAGAGCAAATGATTGCAGCTCGAGATAAACATCTGACGCATAGCTCAATATTGGAAGAGAAGGTCTTTGGTGCTGAAGCTACCATTAAAACCCTCGATGAAGCTAAGGATAAGATGATAGTTACTTTTGCCGAACTCTCCCATCTTTGCACTGCGGAAGTCCGAAGATCTATAGCATATACAACTGTAGTGGGCTCTCTTAAAAAACGACTGGCTGAATTACAGAAAATGATTAAAGATCTGTCTGCTCCACCTTAGAAATAAAGAATTTTGTATTCTTCCTTTCATGTTATCAATAAAGAATTTTGTATTCTGTCTTTCTTTTGTTGTAATATTTCAAATCATGCAATGAATGAAATATTTTTTATAAAATGGTTGTGAGATAGAAAACAATTATCAGAGGTAATATGGACATGATAAGTTTTCCAAACTCAACAAAATAGATTATATCTATCCAGAGGTAATATGGACATGATAGATAATAAATCTTGTTTTCTTTAGAGTATACAATACTATCAGAGGTAATATGGACATAATAGATCGTAATGACTCAAAGAAAATAGATTAATATCTATTCAGAGGTAATATGGACATGATAGATAATAAAGGAAAAGAAGTAGATTTAATATTTATTCAGAGGTAATGAAGACATGATAAATAATAAATCTTTTTCTTTCTGAAATCAGCTGGTAAGACAGAAGATCAAAATTCTCTTTTAAGAGAATAAATAATCAGCTTAACCAAACCTTGGTAGCTGGGGAATAAAGAAGAAATTCAAACGTAGTATTTCTTCAAGAATTTACCGTTAATTGGCATCATGAGCAAATCTCTATTAGGTTTAGATAACCTATATGCACCATTGGAGAATACGGTTTCGACTACATAAGGACCCTCCCATTTAGCTTAGAATTTGCCTTTACTCTTATGAGTCATAACCATAGGTCTTCGGACAGCTAGAACTAGCTCTCCTACTTTAAACACCATTTTTTTGACTTTACGATTGAAAGCTCGAGATATACGGGCTTGATACAGCTCAATGTGTTGTTGTGCTTGAAGACGCTTCTCATCCAAACCTTCAAGTTCTTGGAGTCTTAAGCGGTCATTATTCTCTGTAGTTGGCTCATTAGCAATGACTATTCTAAGAGATGGTATCTGGATCTCCAGTGGAAGAATAGCTTCACATCCATAAACCAATAAAAATGGTGTAAAACTAGTTGGAGTTCGGACAGTTGTTCGATAAGCCTATAAATATTCTCCAAGTTTCTCGTTCCAATCACGTTTATTAGAAGAGACAAACTTTTTGAGAAGTTTAATAATTATTTTGTTGAAAGCTTCTGCTAAACCATTAGCAGCTGGATTATAAGCTGTAGAAGCTATGTTCTGGATACGATTTTTGTCACAAAATCGATAAAATGCCTGACTGGCAAATTGAGGCCCGTTATCATGGATTATCCTTCGGGGAAACCCAAAATGATAATTGCCATGATGTTTGATGAAGTTAATCACATTAGATGTTTTTACTTCAATAAGAGAAATTGCTTCTGTCCATTTAGAAAAGTAATCTGTTATAGCCAGGATAAACCGATATTCTTTGACAGAAGGAGGATTAATTGGACCAATAATATCCATACCCTGAGCTTCGAAAGGCCAAGAAGCTGTTGTAGGATGTAGAAATTCAGAGGGTTGATGAATAAAATTAGCATGAATCTGGCATGCTTTACACCGTCTGGACATAATCCACAGCATCTGCTATCATAGAAGGCCAATAATAACCCATTCTTCGAATACGGTCCTATAATTTTGGACCTGGTTGATGCGCTACCATAAACTCCATCATGAGCCTCACGAAGTAGTTTGCTTAGCTTCGCTTTCCGAAAGACAACGCAAGTAAAAGCCCGTCATAAGAACGACGATACAACATGTGCATAGAAGTATCATAATAGAATCAAAATGATCGTCTTTTGATTGATGTAGCTTCTTTTGGATCTTCGGGTAAAATTCCATAAATCGCATAATCAATAAATGGACTTCTCCCATCCCTTTGCTGAGAATTTGATTCAGTAGCATAACTTTGTTAAATATACAAATTATTCTTGACACAGAATAGATCTCTATCCAACAAAGTGATGGTATTTTGTCTTCTAATTGGAATTGCTAAGTCTGCAGCTAGACTAGCGAGAGCGTCAGCTTTCAAATTTTGAGAACGTGGTACGAATTCAATGAAGAACCCTTTGAATGAAAGAGCCGATTCGATTACCACTTGATAATAAGGAATGAGGTCAGGGTTTCTAACTTCATATGTCCCTCTGACTTGATTAACAATCAGTTGAGAATCTCCTTATGCTTCTAAGAACTCAATATCCAATTGTTTTGCTACTTAAAGACCAATTAGCAGGGCATTATATTCTGCCACATTATTAGAATATGGTTCATTGAGAGAATAAGCACGATATATAACCATTTTATCAGGCTGAGACCAAAACGATGCCAACTCCGGAGACAATATTGCCTTTAGGCCCAACTCGTGATGCTCCATCAAAGTATAATTGCCAAATGTCATCCCTCAAAGACATGTTACAATCTACAACTTCATTCAGGAATGTCGTCATATAGTTTGGAAGTTTCAGGTATAGGGTGAGCTGCTAAAAAGTTAGCTAACGCTTGACCCTTCACTGATTTTTGAGGTATGTTGACCATATCATAAGGAGTAAGCAACATTGCCCAGGTAGCTAACCGGGAGTTAAGAATACTCGGCTTCTTTATTAATACCCGAATAGGATTTATTCTGGATATGACATGAATAGTCTGTCCGGACATAATATCGCGTCTTTTGAATAGCAAAAAGCAAGGCTAGACATTCTTTTTCCACAGGAGTATACATGTGTCCAGCTCCAACCATCATTCGGCTAAGATAATAAATTGTCCGTTCATGACCCTTATCACTTTTCTGTGCAAGAAGAGCACCAAGAGAATGATCTAATGCTCGAACATACAGCAAAAATGTTCTTCCCACTACTGGGGATACTAAAACAGGTAGATTTGTAAGGTATTGCTTGATGTCATTGAATGCTTTTTGACATGCTTCATCCCAAACAAATGATACACCTTTCTTCAATAAACGAAAGAAAGGTTAACATCTCCCAGAAAGATTGGATATAAATCTCCTGATATAAGCAATGTGACCCTGAAAGCTACGGAGTTCTTTCAGATTACGTGGAGGACGCATTTCAAGAATTGATTTTACTTTATCAGGATCAACATGGATACCTTAAGAAGTAATGAAAATTCCCAAAAACTTGCCACTGAAAACCCCTAAGAAAGACTTAGTAGGGTTCATCTTTAATTGATGTCGACGCATCAACTCGAATATGTCTTCAAGTCTTGAATGTGATCATCTTTTAATCGACTTTTGAACAGTGATATCATCTACGTAACATTCAACTATTTTTCGTAGATGTTCTTAAAAGATAGTTGCTCATGGCTCTTTGATACGTAGCGCCAGCATTTTTCAGACCAAAAGGCATTACTGTGTAGCAATAAACTCCAAAGGGTGTACGAAAAGCAGTGATGCTTTTCATCTCCTGGATGTATTTTAATTTGGTTATATCCTGAAAATT
The DNA here is from genome assembly GCA_029216955.1 of Iris pallida. Lineage (NCBI taxonomy): Eukaryota > Viridiplantae > Streptophyta > Magnoliopsida > Asparagales > Iridaceae > Iris > Iris pallida. The sequence goes on from JANAVB010009798.1 coordinate 4,715,658, forward strand.
CGTCCATGAAAGACATGCGTTCAAAACCATCATGTATTGTCTATTATGACATCAGTAATCGGAAGTGAAATTCGTCTTTTGGACAGGCTGCGTTAAGATCTCAAAAATCTATACAAACTCGAACTTTTCCATTCTTCTTCATGACAGGGACAATATTAGCAACCCAATCTGGGTCTTGCTCTTCACGGACAAAGCCACATGTAATCAGCTTTTTGACTTCTATTTCAATTGTATCCATCATATATGGTCGAAAATGCCGCTGCTGTTGTTTTACAGGTTTGGCATTAGAAAAAAATATTGAGTTTATGAGTAGCTACTTTGGGATCCAGACCCGGCATATCCTCATAACTCCATGCAAAAATATCGATATATTCTTTTATCAGCATTATCAACTCTTCTTTCTCATCTTCAGAAAGGTTTTTACTGATGAATATTGGCTTAGACGTAGTTTCGTCTCCAACATCAATCTGGATAATTTCATCTTCTGTGGGTGGCTGTCATTATTCAAATCGAAGCTCCCACTGAGTGTCCATTTGTTGTGTCCAGGGTCATTTTTAAATAGTTCAGATTCACCATCGGTTTGAACTATATTGACTGAAAAGACGCACTCAGATTCAACATACTGGACTCCTTCAGAATCTGAGGATTGTAAAGAACTGGAAGAAAATTCTTCTTCCATATCTTTCATTAAACATGTGGGCTGGATCGTATCCCAACCCATGACGAGTTTGTTGATAAAACGAATCACCACATAATGGTAATCGTCTACCTTTAGCTTGATTAGACCTAGTATGGTTTTCAAATCATATCCTATATTTTGGATAATCTTAAGAGATTGTTGACTATATTTGTCAATTTTGAGTTTTTTTTCTTTATCTTTCTCTACGAGATTATTTGTCTGAATAACATGAATATTTTTAGCTAAGCCAAACACAATTTGACGCTTGTTTTTCTTATTAGACGGGATCACAAATTAAGATTCTTCGTGACATCTATAAGTTACACAAGCTTGTGATGATGAGGCTACAGGTAGAAAATAAGAAGAAGATGTTAGGAACCTCTGAGCATAGGGTCCAACATCAACATGAGGAAAAGAATTCTCTTTATGATTAATATATAAGGTTTCCTCTGTATTTATGTCAGTTTTATGTTGAAGACTTTGATTATCAGCAGATAAAGTCATTCTTTCAATAAATTTGACAGCCATATACTCCAAAAGGAAATCTTTATTAAATAGAGAATACAGAGTGATCAATATTTACATCATTGACAGACTGACTACTACGCTTTAGATTAATCATTAATGGACCATCATCCGTCTTCAGCGTAGACTTGCCAAGGTTGATAACCAGTGGTTCTGGATCAGTTGCACGAGATGTACGTCCTTTGACCTTGATCGTGAGAGGCTGATCACCAGTGTTGGCTTGAACCCGACTTCTGACTGGAACCCTCATAACTTCATCAGACATAGCTTGAGTTTTTTCTTTGACTTTAATCATCAAAGGTTCATCATTGACAGGTTGGGGTTGAATTCAACCTTTAACCTTAATCATCAAGGGTTGATCTTCTGAAGGTGATTGATCTTCTGAAATCGAATGATCTTCTGCAGGTGCTCGATCTTCAGCCATATCAGATATTTCCTTCACATGCTCCTATTTATAGAGTATTAAATCAGAGAAATAGGCTTCAACACCCTTAAAAGGATTAATATCTGCAAATTTAGTCTTTACAATCCCCTGAGAATCCACATACTTGAAGCATTGGTGGAGAGTTGAAGGTACAATGTTATGCTCATGTATCCATGGTCTTCCAAGGAGGATATTATAAGATATATCTGAGTTGATAACATAGAAGGTTGCCATGGTTCGAAGATCACCTATAAATCTTCAAGCGAATTTTTTCCCAATGGTTTACTCCTTCCAGAATTAAAACCAACGATTATTGTACTAGTGTAAGTCAAATCACTAGTAGGAATCCTCAATGGTCTTAGCATACTCTGAAGAATAATGCTGATGGAAGACTCAGGATCGATATAAATCCTGTCAATTTCAGTAGAGTCAATATACCCCGTATAACACAAATGCCTGTCATGTCGATTATGCTTTAACAGCATATCCTCTTGTGTGAAAGTAATATTAGGAATTGATTCTATCACACTATGGTCATTGGAGACATGACACCGATATATTATCAAGATTTTTGAGTTGAGCTAAGCATGAATCAGCTTGTAGCAAAGCTTCGCTTAAAGTTTCTCGACTTTCTTTAGAGAACGAAGAACTCAAAGATAGAAAGTCTAGCCGGCGTATTGGCTAACTGGGCTAGTATGTCAAATTTATAGGGTTTCATCGACCCTTGATTTGAACTAGACTTCAACGGGACATCAAAATGCACTGCCTTCTGTTTTCCTTTTTCAACCACTGGGGGTTTAGAAGGCCTTGTTCAGCAGGAACAGAAGATGACTGAGTTGGTAGTGTTTCAGAGGCATCATCCGCTTCTTTGGAAGTTCCCGCATAATCTTTGTGGTAGTCTTTTCCAGATCTTGTTCCAGCAAAAGACTCTTCTTCATACTCAGGAGAATGAAGTACCATATTACAGGATTTAATCTTCTTTCCCTTAGTCTTCTTCTTATGTGGATTTTTATAGGAACTTTAAATCCCAATCCGACGGAGATTTTTGACTTGAATTTGTAAAAACTTGCATACCTTTACCATATTCAAGCCTTCGCTTTCTGAAGTCATAGCCCATCTTTTTTATGAGATGGACCGATTGTTGACTGTAATATGTGTGGATAGTGGACTTTTACTAGACAGTTCAACAGATGAAGAAGGAACAGAGACCTCTGTAGTGGCAAGGTGGGTAAAATTTTTGGTACAGGAGGAATCCCAACGGAGCTTTCTCGTAAGCAGCAAAAACTTGTTGTGCCCTGTACAAAGGGACACTGTTCATGGCTAACCATTGCTGATGAATAAGTTTTAGTTTGGTAGGAGAGCCAAACTCGGAGGGCATATGTTTAAACCCCTTAGCCTATCTTCCAAAGGAATGCCATCCCACAAATGATCAGAATCATCATGGTCTGAAATAACAACATGAGAAATCATATTAGGTTTTACTTTTTGACCTTTCTTGGATTTTAAAATTTTACTTTCATGCTCCATTTCAGGTACTAAGTCAGGATGTACCCACATGATTTCACTATTTTTCAAGGTGAGAGGCACTAATTCTTCACTTTGATATCGGGCTGATGGAAGATTCACATCTTCATCGTCGCCTTTGAATCGGGACAACCCCATCAGGAACTTGCTGTGGAGGAAAAGCTCCAAATTGAAGAAAATCATATTGGTTGTGACTGTATGCTCATCATTTGTTAAAGCAATAGCTTTAGCATTTATCAACTCTTGAATCTTCTTCTTCAAGATATAGCAAGCTTTCGTGGGAATTATGTATCTATGATAGATACAATATTTGGGATTATCAACCAAATCCACCTCATTAGGTCGTTTTGGCTCTGGGATCTGGAGTTTACCACTCTTCACGAGACATTGAAATATCCCAGGAATATCACTGTCATCGAAAGAGTATTTTCTTTTGGCTTAGAAGACTCTGGATTACTTGGTGTTGTTTTGGGTTTCGAAAGGTTTACCACTAGGGTTTCCTTTCCTTTTCTATTGCGATTACCAGAGTTGTTGCCTGAAGAGGCTTTCTTTCCTTTGTCTTCTGATGGAAGATCATCCCATGTTCACGAGCAATCTACCGTTGGTCTCAGCTAAACTGCTGCTAAATAAATGAGGCCCAATCTGTAATTGAGAGCCTGTAAAATAGCGATGGTTGGTCGCAGATTCATTTTGCATATCAATTAATGCTGAATCTGGCATACCAGGAGGCATTTTTAAAGTAGCATGTCAAAAATGTTCAATAAACGTCCGAGTATCCTCTTCTCTTTTTGTTTAATTTCTATTAAGGAAGACATATTCATATCCATCCCTCCTTCATAGAAACGAGAGAGAAACATTGCTTTAAATTCGTCAAAAGACGATATGCAATTGTCGGGTAGACTGCGATACCAGTCGTATGCTGAACCCGTCAAACACCTATGAAGACTCGGGTGAGAAGAGCATCATTCTTCTGTAGATGTACAGTCATAATATCAAAATAATATATTGACTTGGAGAAGCCTTTCCATCAAATATACCATAGATTGTGGCTTGAATTTAGGAGGAAAGGGTACATCATTCCAGTGGGAGGATAAGGTTGCTTGATCCCCAACTTCTGGAGCTCATCTTTGTGCTTCAGAACCTCAAACTGTACTTTTAACTCCCGAACAGCTTGAATAGCTTCATTAGTTTGAGGGAGTATATTTGATTGAATAGTGGTTGATGTATCGTAACCCCCACCGGAGGTGATACATCTTCTAGAATGAGAGGATCAGGAGATGCGATTTTGGTTGATAACAGGCTCTTGACTCATTATTCAAAGGTATGTCAACCCCTTGACTATCTTGAGTTTGCGCTGTACTTGCACTGGTATTACCACTGCTAGTTGGACTGTTTGATGATTCGTTATTAACTGATGCATATTTTGCATCATTAAGCATATCCTTTAGCGATTGTTCCACCGCAGAAAGACGCTGTTCTGTATGAGAAGTAGACGTCTCATGTTCTTCTCCGATAGCATAAGATTCAACTTCTCTTGAACATACAGAGGGATTGGTATAGAGATATGAATCAACGCTATCAGTTTCTGATCCAAGTACTGGGTACCCCAGT